>WNGS01164858.1:292147-306939 GCA_020271785.1 Procambarus virginalis | reverse complement strand
TAACTCAAGGTTTTTAGAGCATATTTTTGTCGAAGTTAATAACAAGAAGACAAATATACTTCCTATTAAGGAGGGTTCTCTTGGTGTTCATGGAGTTATTACCTCTACACAGCTGGGGAGATAAGACGCTTTCTCACTCGAAAAAACAATTTTTGTTGTTGCTTGTGTATGTTTGTGTAAGATAAAAAAAAATTAGGCTAGGATTTAGTATATTAGAAAACCGACGGTTAAAAAGGCGGGGTCCAAGAACTAACATTTCGACCTTACAAGCACAATGGTAAACACACACATACGTCACTGACAAGCATCTCCAGCAAAATATTTGAAAGAATAATAAGGCTAAGACTTTTTGCACACCTAGAGAGTATTAGTTTTGTAAACAAACACCAACATGGGTTCATGCCTAACAAACCTCCCGGAATTCTATGATAAAATAACAAGGCAGGACAGGGAAGGATAGGGAGACTGCATATTTCTGGACTGCCAAAAAGCCTTTGAGACAGTCAAAGCATACAGTCCCGCACACGAGACTGCAATTCAAACTTGAGAGGCAGGCGGGAGTAAGCGGAAAGGTCCTAGCATGAGTGAATAACTACCTAACAGGAAGGAGCCAGAAAGTAACGGTAAAGGGGGGGGGGCGAGAAGTCGGACTGGCAAACAGTAACGAATGGAGTACCTCAAGGATCGGTGTTGGGACCAATTCTATTTTTAATATACGTTAATGACATGTTTACAGGAGTTGAGTCCTGTATGTCGATGTTCGAGGATGACGCAAAATTATTGACAAGATTGTGTCAGATGAGGATTGTAGGATCCTCCAAGAGGACTTGAACAAGTTGCAGAGACCGTCAGAGAAAAAGCTACTGGGGTTCAATACGAGTAAATGTAAAGTTATGGAAATGGGATTAGATAATAGGCGACCACGGGGGCAGTACACAATGAAGGGAAATTACCTAATTGTAACGATTCTAGAAAGTGACCTGGGCGTGGACGTAACACCTAATCTATCTCCTGAGCCACATATAAATAGGATAACGACAGCAGCGTACTCTACACTGGCAAACGTTAGAGCATCATTCGGAAACCTAAGTAAGGAGACATTTAGGACGCTTTACACTGCCTACGTGAGACCACTCTTAGAGTATGCAGTCCCATCATGGAGAAACACATAAGGAAACTGGAAAAGGTTCACAAGTTTGAGACGAGGCTCGTCCCAGAGTTACGAGGGATGGGGTATGAGGAGCGCCTGAAGGAACTGAACCTGACGACACTAGAAAATAGATGGGATAGGGGTTCTTGAGGTTATCTTGAGATGATTTCGGGGCTTTTTTAGTGTCCCCGCGGCCCGGTCCTCGACCAGGCCTCCACCCCCAGGAAGCAGCCCGTGACAGCTGACTAACACCCAGGTACCTATTTTACTGCTAGGTAACAGGGACATAGGGTGAAAGAAACTCTGCCCATTGTGTCTCTCCGGCGCCTGGGATCGAACCCAGGACCACAGGATCACAAGCCCCGCGTGCTGTCCGCTCGGCCGACCGGTGGAGGGAGCCGGTCGGCCGAGCGGACAGCACGGGGGATATGATAGGAACATATAAAATACTCAGGGGGAATTGACAGAGTAGAAATAGACAAATGTTCACACGGAATAATAATAGAACGAAGGGACATAGGTGGAAGCTGGAAACTCAGAGATATTAGGAAGTTTTCTTTTAGCGTGAGAGTAGTGGAAAAGTGGAATGAAGTTAAGGAGCAGGTTGTGGAAGCAAATTCTATTCAGAATTTTAAAACAAGATATGATATAGAAATGGGACAGGAGTCATTGCTGTAAACAACTTAGAAAGTTTATATGTCTGGCTAGAAAGGCGGGATCCAAGAGTCAATGCTCGATCCTGCAGGCCCAAACAGGAGTGAAGAAACAGGCGAGTGCACGCACGCGCGCAAACGCACGCACACATCAAGAAGCAACATTCACCTTATGCTTGTGTTGTTGTAGTTATTGTTAGCTTAGCTACCTTGTGCTCCTTACCACCTTATACCGACCCAGCATCCGGCCAAGGAGTGCAAATCATAAACTGGCATCTGATTAATGCATCTGGCAACCAAGTGACGGGATGAATCTTTCATTCTGTGTAATAACAATCGCTTCTGTCGAAAATATAAATTAATAATTGTATGTTGATGCATAGTTGGGCTTATTCAAGGTTAAACAAGGTGTCCTGCCCGAAACGCTTTGCGTAATAGTGGCTTTAGCCATTGTTTGTACTAGCTCTATCTATAAATCCATCAGTGTTTGTATCACACCTTGTATGTATGTACTTTACCTGAATAAATATTTGAATTTTTGAATTTGAATTTGTGTTTTGATAACGTAATTTTGAGAAGTGTATACAATAAGAGTGAGAAATGATGAGAGCACGTTTTGAGTCATAGCTTCGAACACTGTCAAGTTTCGATATTGTTCTCTTAAGCCTATGATTTATCTCCGGTTTCTAATTGTCAAATATGCAACATAGCGGCCTTGAACATATACCAATCAATAGTGTGTCCTGTTAAGCAATCTACTCAGTCCAAAATGGCTCTAGAAAACGGAATGTATAATCGTTATCCGAGACCCGAGTCACCAGCTAGAATAATTAGTAATTGGTCATTACGTGTCGTGATACTTAAGAGATATCTATGACCTGCAGGAGAATGTTGACCTCTGTTTGACCTCTTTGGTATCGAAAGAAGAACTGAATAAAATGGGGGTATTGATATTTGCTTCAATTATTGTGTATTATCTGTGTAGTCTTCATCTATGCATCCTTTACATTCGAACTGTGTATAATTGACGTGCGTTTGTTTTACACAAATCTGCTTTACGTGTGTATGGTCGACCTGATATGCTGTACATGAGTATGTTTTACCTGTGAGAGTTATAACTGGACGAAGAGTATGTTTTACCTGTGTGAGTTATAACTGGACGACGAGTATGTTTTACCTGTGAGAGTTATAACTGGACGACGAGTATGTTTTACCTGTGAGAGTTATAACTGGACGACGAGTATGTTTTACCTGTGTGAGTTATAACTGGACGACGAGTATGTTTTACCTGTGAGAGTTATAACTGGACGACGAGTATGGTTTACCTGTGAGAGTTATAACTGGACGACGAGTATGTTTTACCTGTGAGAGTTATAACTGGACGACGAGTATGGTTTACCTGTGTGAGTTATAACTGGACGACGAGTATGTTTTACCTGTGTGAGTTATAACTGGACGACGAGTATGTTTTACCTGTGAGAGTTATAACTGGACGACGTACTAGCTGTTGACGGAGACGCAGCCAATCACTGACCTTTGTGAGGGAGAGTGGTGGAGCCAACGAGGCACCACGATGATCGGCCTGGTGTGAGCCACGTCCTGTGGGGCAGAAGAACATATGCTACAGGAACCACATCATCAGTCAACGTGTCTTCAGGGAGGAAATCACGGGCATGGATTGACAAGTACATAATTAGTGGTATTACCTACTGGTTACGTTAAGATTTCTGTAAGTTACGATTTGATTAGATTAGGATTCATTACGTTTGGTTACGTTAACACGGTGTATTTATTGACGTTGAATGCCATAATTTCATATTATCAACTATTTGAGTGTACCCCAGAATTCCATTTACAGAATACTAAAATCTTCAAAGAAAACGTTTTCAGCATACTTTATACATTTTAAACCAACCACTTATAATGCAATATAGTTATAACTTGAAATTAATCTCTATTCGAAGGAGTTGCGTGGTGACCACCGGCCAGGTCGGACGCTCCTGAGGTCTCTCCGCACTGGCTAGTGTTTACGTTGGGTGATTGCTGGTTTGCCCTGCTGGTGGTGGTTTGCCACTGACAGGGTGACGTGTGACTTAGCCATGGGGTCTTCTCGCCCCCAGTGAAGAGGACGTTGTCGGCTGGTCTGGCATTTACGGTGCCGGTGGACCATCCATTGGTTGGTGTCGCCCTGGTGGACGTGCTTCATGTGCAGCTGTCGGACCTGGTGGGCATCCAGCTGCTTCAGGGCAACCGTGCTGTGGTCAAGTTCCGCCTCCAGGCTGCCTTTCAGGCGTTTCTCGAGCGGTGTGAGGGGCGTGTTTACCCTCTCCCCGATACTGCTGGCTCCGTTAAGGTGGTGAATCTTAGTGTCACCTTGACGTCTGTGGCGGTGCATGGTGCCCCCTTCGAATTTCAGGACGACTTTTTGACCTCCTGTTTCGAACGGTTTGGGACAGTGTTAAGTGTTCGTTGGAACAAGGTCGTTGCCGGGCACTGTGTTGGTATGCTTGACGGCTCCCGCACCCTGACAATGTCGCTGAAGTGTAGTGTACCGTCGTCGATGTCCGTGTTGGGGTACACGCTCCGCTGCCAGTATCGGGGTCAACCGCGCACCTGTTATCGGTGTGGTCACGAGGGTCATCTGGCTGCAGCGTGCGACGTGGGAGCAACTGGTCGGGTGCATGTTTTTCGTGCGGAGGATTTTCCGCCCCTGTTGCGTTCGGACGGTTCTGAGGATGGAGTGGGTGCTGTGCCTGAGGCGCCTGATTGCCTGTCTGCTGCTCCCCCTGTTGAGGCGAGTTCTACGGCCTGTGCGACACATCTGGTGCCTGCTGTGGCCCCTGGGGCTGTTGAGCCGGTGTGTGTGGGTGTCGGGCCGTCGCCTGAGCTGCGTGTTGTGCAGGATGTCCCGGTGGAGGTCCATGTCCCGCCCCACCTGTGGATGTGATACCGGCTCCCGGGGACGCGGGTTCTGCTGTTTTGGAGGGGGTGCTTCAGCAAGGTGAGGTGCCTGCCGTGTCTGTGTGTGTTGACGACTGTAGTTCTGCTCTTTCCATCCCTTTGCAGAAGCGTGCGCGTCGGTGTTCTGAGGCTGTGTCCCTGGATGATGTGGACAGTGTGGGTGATGTGGCCTCTGTGGACTCTTCGGAATGGTGCTGGTGTGGCCTGTGTGGATGTGAAGATGGTGGCCGTGCCTGCGGAGCGGCCTGCTGGGAGTGGTGTGGTGCGGCCTGTCTCGAAGCGTTCGCGGCGGGCTCGGAGTGTGTCTCCCCTTCGTGGTGTGCCTTGGGAGGAGGTGGGGGAGTATGGTGATCTGGCGCCCCCCACCGAGGATGTTGGTGCTGTGAGGGACTCCGCAGTTGCTACCTGTGCCTCTCCTGCTGTTGGATCTCCGCAGTGGGGGGTTGTCCCTGATGATCGGGACCTCGTCGTGATGTTGCGGAAAGATGTGCGCCGGGGGGCCTCGGGTCCTGTGCCCGGTGGTGGGGTCGGTGACGCACCTGCATCCCCTGCTGTATCCCCTCCTTCCTTGCTCCGGTCTGGGGATTGTCTAGTCCCGTCTGCTGGGGTCGTGCCCTGTGAGGGTCCGGAGTTGGGCCCTTATCGAGATGCCCGGGTGCTTCCGATCCCGTGGTGCTCGTCCACTATCTGGGTGTCGCGGGTGAAGGAGTTTGTGTATCGGGTGCCGGATAGGATGTCTCAGCCGATGGCGCCGCCTGGTGGCCGGCTGCCCGCTGACCAGCGGGTGATTTGGGAAGCGTACTGCCTGCGCTTTCCGATATACAAGTTTCCGGAGAAGTATTAGTTCCCGTCTTGTGCACACTGCTACGCCGTGCGTGGGTCAGCTGCCACCGTGACCACGACGCCCCGCCCCCCGGTGCGGGGTGTCTCCCTCTAACATTCGACTCTGTTTTCGCCGCCTCTCCTCTCTCTACGGCCCATCACGTCTACCGCTTTTGACTTTCTTCTCATCCTAACCGTCAACGCATCTCCTTACGTCTGTCCTGGTGCAGTCATCGGGAGGGTTAACCCTTCATGCAAACTGCACCTATTCTCAAGAAGAAGAAGAATCTCTATTCACGACAAAGATTCACTTGCCAGTTTACATGTAGACTATTACTGGAACCGTAATATGCGTTTTAGACCATCACAAATATCTAAATAACTATCCGGGTGGTTTGAGGGAGGGGGGGGGGTTATCTCATGGTTTTGGATTTGCTGCGAGGACGGTCTCCTCTTGTAATGGCTGCCCAGGCGAGATCAGATGGAACACAGCTCATCAATATGGGGTTCAACTTTAACTCAAAAAGCTATATAGATTAACTGGTATTTTGTTTACTAAAAATCAGCATTACTAAAATTTTATCATTAAAACCCCATTACTGATTACTAAAAACCAGTAATGGGGTGATGGCGGTTGTTTGAGGTTGTGGTATTAATGGTATTTGTGGCCGAAGTGATTTAATGCGGGTGGTGGTCATAGTGATTGTGGTACAGATGGTATTGGTGGTCGTGGTGGTTGTGGTATTGTGAATATGGCACTTGTGGAAAATATTTATTATATCGCCTATTAAAAGGTATTTGGGGACGGCAGAGTATGAACTCCCCTCAGTGTCCCCCCCTAGCAACGCTAAACAGGTAAACAACGCTAAAGAGCTTCGTCGCCATTTATTTTTTATTAATACATTAGGTACATCTGCATATGTGCAGCTGCCCTGGACTATATGAAGGGGAGTACAGTGTCAAAAAGCTAGCTACGTGATGCTAAAAAAATATCCCCATCACACAGGATGGTCTTATTAGAAAATGAATAGAAAGAGTGAATAAGGTAGCAATGAAATCGCCAATAATCAAATATCTTGATTTTACTCTGCAGAATACAAGTCGTGTATATCATTGTATTATTATGATAACACTATATATTATTATGATAACACTACTTTAATTTAAAGTTAGCTTGCTAACCGCACTGTATAAACCTATTTGCAAATATATTGGTAAGTAAAATTGAGTAACAACCCGCCCCTCGGCCGACTCCGGGGCGGGTTGTCGGGCTACCCGACTCCGGGTAGCCAGCCCGTCTTCCTAAGGTTTCCCAACGTCAAAAAACTGTCGTACTAAAGTGCCCCCTATACTAACCTATCTGAGGACCCAAAACAAAAAAACGGGGCAGTATATCAACTTCATGAGCCACTTCCATTTTCTAATAGGACAATGTTTGAGGAGACTATACGTCAAAATGCGACGTTCTATTAGAATGACGGGTTGGGGAGGAAGGGGCTGACCAAATTCTTTCCTTTGGTCTAGTACACCGAGAATCAACGCTTCGAAGCTCTGATTATTATTTTCCTGTAGCTTACTGCCAAGAGCGATTGTGCAGCCCGTCCTCGCATACAAAGTTCCAAGCTCGTTAATCCAGCCGCCAAACCCCCTGTTAATGAATGAAAAGCGGTTTACACACGACTCACAACTGATGACGTCTGAACACTTCCGGAACAAGTGCTTCGTTCACGTCCTCTGTTCGAACTACAATTTTATAAGTGCTTCACCCACGTACTTCAAGTACAAATAGTCGCCAACAGAACCTAAACACCTAACCTAACCTACGCCAAACTATACATATAATTTTTATGTATAATAATATTAATTTATATATGAGAAACCAATTTTTAATACGCCTTATGTAAAAATTTATGAATGCGTCTGGGGAGAACGGCCGCTGCTTTAAAAAGGCTAGTGTGAGAACGGGTTGAATTGTGAGATGTCGCAGCCCGTCCTCTGAATAAAGACCCAAAAGTGATTCCATCCACCCGCCAAACCCCCTGTTTATGAATGAAAAATGGTTTACACATGACTCACAACCAACCCGTCCTCGACACTTAAGTCCATTACATCCAGCGGTCGACCCCACAGACGCATTCACAAATTTTAACATGCTGTTCATTGAAAACGGGAAATTTCTCAAATATAAATTAATATTGTAATATATTAGCATATTGTGCATATATAGGCATAGGTTAGGTTAGGTGTTTAGGTTCTGCTGGCGATTATTTGTATTAGTAGTACGTGGGTGAAGCATTTACAGCGTTGTGGTTCGAACAAAATTCGTCAGTGAAGCACTTGTTCCGGAAGTGTTCGAACGAAATCAGTTGCGAGTCGCATGTAAACCGTTTTTCATTCATAAACGGGGGTTTTGGTGGGTGCATGGAATGACTTTAGAGTCTTTGTTTGGAGGACGGGCTGCTCACAACTGATGATGTTCGAACACTTCCGGAACAAGTGCAACACTGACGAATTTTGTTCGAACCACAACGCTGTAAATGCTTCACCCACGTACTACAAATACAAATAATCGTCAACAGAACCTAAACACCTAACCTAATCTATGCCTATATATGCACAATATGCTGATATAATATAAATTTATATTTGAGAAAATACCTGTTTTGAATGAACAGCATGTAAACATTTATGAATGCGTCTGTGGGGTTGACTGCTGGATGTAATGGACTTGAGTCGAGGACGGTTCGGATGTCGAGGATTCTTCAACGAGCAGAGGGGCGTTTAATGAACAATCAAGTGTATAAACTATGAGTGGAGAGACTGTAATATAGCAATTTAACGTTATACAAGAATCGCCAGAACGCAGGCACATGCCAAACTCCTCCGGGGGTTCAGCAAATCAAAATACTTGCCCAACTGGCTGCAGGATAAGAGCCCAACCTGTGTAGCATAATTAGACTCCGGGAACCTGGGTTCCTCTACAGTACATCAGGGCGGTTATGACTTAATTTATTTATTTGTATAATATTAATCAATAAATTGTCATTAACCATTTCCCCCAACAGGAACTATGGTTATACTATGGGGTTTAAGCCAAAACGTTTGTACGTCAAGTTTTATATCTTGCTAATTTACGTATGAACGCAATTGAATATAATTAAGTAATTATTAATTTATTTACTAATTGTTTCAGTGAACCAGCCTATTTTCTGATAATTTTATTAATGTCATTCAGCCACTTTGATCTAACAAAGTTAACTTAGAGAAGCAGAGCCATACTGCACTGGACACAGACTTAAATAATTATTTTTAAGTGTGGGTTTCCACCAGGTATGGTGGAAGCAGCCTTGTTCACAGAAACAATAAGATTAATAATTACAATACTTAGGTAGTTAATAATTTAGTAATATAATTAATTCTATTCAATTACGTTCATACGTTAATTAGCAAAACATAAAACTTAACGTACAATTGAACCTGAAACTAAATATTACTAGTTTATTGAGGATTAGGAGGCAACAGAGGACATCATCAGAAATCAGCTAAGCCATAAATTAATGTTTTTTCTTGTTAATTTGCCAATAATAGATTCACGCTTGACTCAACATTTATATTTAATTGAATAACTGAGTCTTATTGCAAGGTTTAGTTCTGTTACGAAAGTTTCCAAGTCCTCTCTCAATCACTTGTTAAATTAAAATTAATTGTTATTTACAATGTTTATATCTCAACATATCTTTTCGAAGTTTGCTACCTTGGTATCCACATGATATTGTTGTGGATATCAAAGTCCGTGTTCAGTGCGAATCAATGTACCTGGATTGTACCTGCACGGGTTTCTGGGTTTTGTTCTACTCACCAAGTCCGGTCCTGGAGCCAGGCTTGACTTGTGAGAGCTTGGTCCAACAGGCATTGCTTGGAGCGGCCCGCAGGCCCACCACAGCCACGTTGATCTGGCACTTCCTGAAGAAAACTATCAAATTTTCTCTTGAAGACGTCTACATTTGTTACGGCAATATTTCTTATACTTGCTGAGAGGATGTTTAACAACCGTGGACCTCTGATGTTTATACAGTGTTCTCTGATTGTGCCTATGGCACCCCTGCTCTTCACTTCACTTTATATATCGTTCACTCCACTATGTTGTTATTTTACAATTTGGATTTGGGACCTGGCCCTCCAGTATTTTCCACGTGTATATATTTGATCTCTCTCGTCTCCTTTCCAGGGAGTATATTTGGAGCTTTGAGACGATCCCAATAATTTAGGTACTTTACCGTGTCTATATATGCAGTATACATGCTCTGTATTCCCTCAATCTCCCCTGCTCTGAAGGGGTGAGTGAGTATCGAGCAGTACTTAAAACGGGACAGCACAAGTGATTTGTATAGTACAACCATTGCGATGGGATCCCTGCATTTGAATGTTCTCGTAATCCATCCGATCATTTTTTCTGGCTGACGCAATATTTGCTTGGTCATGCTTCCTAAACGTTAGGTCGTCAGACATCATTATTCCCAGGTCCTTTACATGCTGCTTTCTTATTGATGCCATTGTCAATATTTCCTCATTTTTCCTCAACCTAGGCAAATTAATGAAGTCCACATCAGTCATATGAACTAAGTCTAAAACATTGACACCTCATGTTCGGCTAATTATTATCTGGGTTAAATGTTAATCTGAGTTATGTCCTTTAATCTTCCCGATTATCTGATAAAGCATTCCGATCAACGTTGAGATTATTAAAATCGCCTACAAGGACTGACTGCGTTGTACTTTATAATTCATCTAAATTCTTCATACAAGATAGCATCCTGGTCTTGGCTTAGTTTCGGTGTTCTAGACATGACTCCAAACTTCATATCATCCTATTTATTACAATGTTAACAAGAAATTATAGGCGTCTACGACCCGTGTTTGTACTGTGGCTACGTTTATAGCTTTGTTATATAAATATATATATATAATATATACATGACTTGCAACAATGATCGAACTTGTCTGTGACATTTATCAATGTTTCCCATTGTCGTGTTTTTCATTTTACTTCTATTGGTTTTGTTGTGTATGTTTTAATGCCACATTTGTAATCATGTAATCTTGTACAATAAATTTCCCAATATATACACATATATAAGGGGGTGGTACGATATGTCAGTGCACGAGAGAGCCTAACAAAGCTCTCCTGGGTGCTGCATATCCTCTTTTTCGAGGCGTATGGATCCATATATATATATATATATATATATATATATATATATATATATATATATATATATATATTATATATATATATATATATATAGGGGGTCAACCTCTGGTGCAATTGCAAGGACCCACATCCTCGAAGAAGAAAACAAAGAGCATTCAGAGAAGACCTTGTGGATTCTCACTGAACACTTTAATCTTTTCTTCTAGCACCCCTATTATTTTTTTGTATGTTTTGTTTTATTTTATTTTGTTTTATTGCAATGCTACAGTTTACAGAGAACACACACACATATATATAACAGTATAATACATATTATATATATATATATATATATATATATATATATATATATATATATATATATATATATATATATACCTGCAACTTGTGTTGTGAGTAATAGATATCAACTCATACAGGGAAGACAAAACTCAGGCGAGGCTTCATTCTTATTCCTCGCTCGAATGTGAACAAGAATGTCGATGCCGGAAACCTACTAGACGCTGACCATACTGTAATACATATCTCTGATCGTCAGTGTCGGCTCACCCACTGCAACGAAGCTGAAAAGTTTCGTTCTGATTCAAAATCAAGAACCGCTAGCAATAGCAATATAGAGAACTTTTGGCGTATCCTAGCATCTGTTTCACATCTGGCCCACCACCCACGCTTGACTGGGAACCACCGATGATAAATGGATGTTAATTAAGTGCCACTGTGAATGTCATTATGCAAACGAGGGGTGCCACTTGATTTAAAATTAAGATTTTTTTATTAAAGCAAAATTCAGGTAATTTTGTTCAGCAACTTGTGAGTAGAAGCAGAGCGCACGAGAACCACGATGCTACAATTAATAGAACAAGTGTGCACATTAACACCCGTTAATGCACCGAGACAATCCAACTGTAACAGGTTACAGAGCTCCACACACACACACACAACTCCAGGGGGCTAGGGGCCAGGTAGCCTGGTGGATATCGCGCAGGACTTGTAATTCTGTGGCGCGGGTTCGATTCCCGCACCCGGCAGAAACAAATGGGCAAAGTTTCTTTCACCTGAATGCCCCTGTTACCTAGCAGTAAATAGGTACCTGGGAGTTAGTCAGCTGTCACGGGCTGCTTCCTGGGGTGTGTGTGTGTGTGTGTGGTGTGGGAAAAAAAAAAAAAAAAAAAAAGTAGTGTAGTTAGTAAACAGTTGATTGACAGTTGAGAGGCGGGCCGAAAGAGCAAAGCTCAACCCCCGTAAAATACAACTACAACTAAGTGAATACACACACACACACACACACACACACACACACACACACACACACACACACACACACACACACACACACACACACACACACACACACACAGTTGCAACAGTGGAAACTAAAATAAATGACATGATCCCGGATGCAATCTTTCCAGAGGGATACCAGGTGATAAGAAAAGAGAGGACACACCTGGTTGATACCTGGTTGATGGGGTTCTGGGAGTTCTTCTACTCCCCAAGCCCGGCCCGAGGCCAGGCTTGACTTGTGAGAGTTTGGTCCACTAGGCTGTTGCTTGGAGCGGCCCGCAGGCCCACATACCCACCACAGCCCGGCTGGTCCGGAACTCCTTGGAGGAATAAATCTAGTTTCCTCTTGAAGATGTCCACGGTTGTTCCGGCAATATTTCTTATGCTTGCTGGGAGGACGTTGAACAACCGTGGACCTCTGATGTTTATACAGTGTTCTCTGATTGTGCCTATGGCACCCCTGCTCTTCACTGGTTCTATTCTGCATTTTCTTCCATATCGTTCACTCCAGTACGTTGTTATTTTACTGTGTAGATTTGGGACCTGGCCCTCCAGTATCTTCCAGGTGTATATTATTTGATATCTCTCTCGTCTTCTTTCTAGTGAGTACATTTGGAGAGCTTTGAGACGATCCCAATAATTTAGGTGCTTTATCGCGTCTATACGTGCTGTATATGTTCTCTGTATTCCCTCTATTTCAGCAATCTCTCCTGCTCTGAAGGGGGAAGTGAGTACTGAACAGTACTCAAGACGGGACAGCACAAGTGACTTGAAGAGTACAAGCATTGTGATGTGATCCCTGGATTTGAAAGTTCTCGTAATCCATCCTATCATTTTTCTGGCTGTCGCAATATTTGCTTGGTTATGCTCCCTAAACGTTAGGTCGTCAGACATCATTATTCCCAAATCCTTTACATGCTGTTTTCCTACTATGGGCACATTTGATTGTGTTTTGTACTCTGTATTATGTTAAGGTCCTCATTTTTACCGTACCTGAGTACCTGGAATTTATCACTGTTAAACATCATGTTATTTTCTGATGCCCAGTCGAAAACTTTATTAATATCAGCTTGAAGTTTTTCAATGTCTTCAGCCGAGGTAATTTTCATACTGATTTTTGTGTCATCTGCAAAGGATGATACGAAGCTGTGACTTGTATTTTGTCTATATCTGATATGAGAATAAGGAAAAGCAGCGGTGCAAGGACTGTACCTGAGGTACAGAGCTTTTAACTGCACTTGGACTAGATTTTATATGGTTGACCGTTACTCGCTGAGTCCTGTTTGACAGAAAACTGAGTATCCAGCGTCCTACTTTACCGGTTATTCCCATTGACTTCATTTTGTGTGCTATCACGCCATGGTCACATTTATCGAAAGCCTTTGCGAAGTCCGTGTATATCACATCAGCATTCTGTTTTTCTTCTAATGCCTCAGTGACTTTATCGTAGTGCTCAAGTAGCTGTGAGAGGCACGATCTTCCCGCTCGAAATCCATGTTGGCCTGGGTTGTGAAGGTCATTGGTCTCCATGAAATTGGTGACCTGACTCCTAATCACTCTCTCAAATACTTTTATTATGTGCGATGTTAGTGCAACTGGTCTATAATTCTTTGCCAATGCTTTGCTCCCTCCCTTGTGTAGAGGGGCTATGTCTGCTACTTTAAGTGCATCTGGTATCTCTCCCGTGTCCAAGCTCTTCCTCCACACTATACTGAGTGCCTGTGCTACCGGCACTTTGCATTTCTTTATAAATATTGAATTCCATGAGTCTGGACCTGGGGCCGAGTGCATGGGCATGTTTTCAATTTCTCTTTCAAAATTTAGTGCGCTCGTGTTGATATCAGTTATATTTACAGGGGTTTGGATATCACGCATAAAGAAATTGTCTGGATCTTCTACTTTCATGTTGTTTATTGGAGTGCTAAACATGTCCTCATACTGCTTTTTAGGATTTCACTAATTTCTTTGTCATCCTCCGTGTATGAACCTTCACTTGTACGAATAGGTCCAATACTGGCAGTAGTTTTTGCTTTTGATTTCGCATATGTGAAGAAGTATTTTGGATTTTTCTTTATTTCCTGAATTGCTTTCTGTTCTAACTGCCTTTCTTCAGTTTCATATGAGTGTTCAATTTCGCTCGTTTCTTCAATCTCTATTTAAATATTCCTTTTTGACGGAAATTCGTGTATGCATAGCAGTTCCGTTATTCTTTTCCTGCGTTTATAGTGTCTTCTGCGTTCTCTTTCTACGTGGGATCTCTTTCTGGCTTTCCACAGGGAGGGGGAGTGGCACTCCTAATAAAGCGGAAATGGAAGTTTGAGGACCTGGGAAATCGGGTTACCAATGAGAGCACAAGCTTCATACATGGAACTCTGACAGCAGATGGGAGGAAGATTGTGATTTTGGTAATCTACAATCCCCCACCAAACAGTAAAAGGCCCAAGCAGGAGTATGATGACAACAACAAGGCATGCATAGATGAACTCCAGAAGGCAGCAACATTAACTCACAGAATGAGAGCGAAGCTGCTGGTCATGGAGTACCTAAATCATGGAGAGATAAATTGGGAATCAAGGAATCCCCGTGAAGGGGACGAAACGTGGGGAGCAAAGTTAGTAGACGTTATAGACAGGAATTTCCTAACACAACATGTGAACGAAGACATAAGTGAAAGAGGAGGAGATGCACGGAGCCTATTAGACCTGATTTT
>WNGS01164858.1:267463-279597 GCA_020271785.1 Procambarus virginalis | reverse complement strand
AAACAGTTAGAGGCTTGTTAGTAAACAACTAGGGAATGACAATTAGCATAACAACCTAACGGCCATAAACTGCAATTGCAATCAACAGGAACGAATGAGTTACACTGCACAAGCAACTGATTAGATAGTTAATCCCCCGATAATTACTCTGCCAGGATACAGGCAGAGTAATTAGTGAGAATTAACATTATTACCCAATTATTTACTATTTCAATGAAAAAGGGTGAGAGGACAGGCCACGACCTCTCTCTCTCTCTCTCTCTCTCTCTCTCTCTCTCTCTCTCTCTCTCTCTCTCTCTCTCTCTCTCTCTCTCTCAGCCGTAAGTGATGAACGAGGAAGTGGAAGCTTTGTGTAGACACTTTTTAGAGCAGAGTTCTTCAAACTTGTGTTCTCGCGACCGTTTGATAATTTCAAATATACCGTCACCACCCTAGTCTGACACTGTCTGATGGGTAATATACCGTCACCACCCTAGTCTGACACTGTCTGATGGGTAATATACCGTCACCACCCTAGTCTGACACTGTCTGATGGGTAATATACCGTCACGACCCTAGTCTGACACTGTCTGATGGGTAATGTACCGTCGCCACCCTAGTCTGACACTGTCTGATGGGTAATATACCGTCACCACCCTAGTCTGACACTGTCTGATGGGTAATATACCGTCACGACCCTAGTCTGACACTGTCTGATGGGTAATATACCGTCACGACCCTAGTCTGACACTGTCTGATGGGTAATATACCGTCACCACCCTAGTCTGACACTGTCTGATGGGTAATATACCGTCACCACCCTAGTCTGACACTGATGGGTAATATACCGTCACCACCCTAGTCTGACACTGTCTGATGGGTAATATACCGTCACCACCCTAGTCTGACACTGATGGGTAATATATCGTCACGACCCGTCATCGTCAATAATATCGTCAATATCGTCAATAATAATTTACACGTGGAAAATATTAGAGGGGCTGGTCCCAAACCTGCACACAGAAATAACATCACATGAGACCAGAAGACATGGCAGGATGTGCAGAATACCCCCGTTGAAAAGCAGAGGTGCAACTGGTACTCTGAGAGAGAACTCTATCAACATCAGAGGCCCGAGACTGTTCAACACGCTTCCACTACACATAAGGGACATAACTGGCAAACCCCTCACAGTGTTCAAGAGAGAACTGGATAAGCACCTCCAAAGGATACCTGATCAACCAGGCTGTGACTCATACGTCAGGCTGCGAGCAGCCGCGTCCAACAGCCTGGTTGATCAGTCCAGCAACCAGGAGGCCTGGTCGATGACCGGGCCGCGGGGACGATAAGCCCCGGAAGCACCTCAAGGTATCCTCAAGGACCCTAGTCTGACACTGTCTGATGGGTAATATACCGTCACCACCCTAGTCTGACACTGTCTGATGGGTAATATATCGTCACCACCCTAGTCTGACACTGTCTGATGGGTAATATACCGTCACCACCCTAGTCTGACACTGTCTGATGGGTAATATACCGTCACGAGCCTAGTCTGACACTGTCTGATGGGTAATATATCGTCACGACCAAAGTCTGACACTGACATGTAAAAAAAAAATAACAGGTAAGATAATTTAAGGCCTTTGACTCTTTAGTCAAGGCTTGTAGCATTCATTTTCGTTTTTTAATTAATCAAATGTACAATAAAGGAATTAAGCTTTTGTGTGTAGTGTGTGACTGGTGGGCCTTCCTGTTGCTGGCTATTTTGCCCCAGTCTGCGGTGGGATTCATCAAACATTTACACAACCACTTACGACACCGCTCCGTCTTTCCTCACTCACGACGGGTTTTGTTTACATTTAATACAGTCTATGAACTGTATGAGGCTCCTCACGCCTTTATGAGGCTCTTTATACCAATAATAACCTCGGGTTGTGAAGTTTCGCAGGTCGTGAACTGTTTATTTATCATTCATAAGCATACCGGCTGCTGTGTTAATTAGGATTCTATTCTTGGTTTCTAACCTTGTCGGAGTGGAAAAATCTAAAGAAAGATTTGTGGAAGCAACAAATAAAGATTTATCTTAAGAATAGATATTCATATGAAAGTATTCTGATAACGCTATTCTTTCTCTAGTAATATTTGCAGATCTATTTTTAATTCCTTTGCAATTACAGCAAGAAGGAAAGGAACTATCAGAAGAAAACGTCAAGTCATTACGCCTATATAGCACTGGGGAAGGGGTCAGGATAAGGATTTAGGACGGAGGGTAAAGAATGGTGCCCAACCACTTGGACGGTCGGGGATTGAACGCCGAACTGCATGAAGCGAGACCATCGTTGTACCGTCCATCTTACCCCACTCAAATCTATTTTTCAATTACTGGCATATTAGCACTGTGAATATACATGATCCTAATTCTTTTATAAAGGTTAACACAGAAAGTGTTGAAACAAATTAATCTTAACATATATTTGTAATATATATTAAGATGACATGTTAGAAAATATTATCGTTTGAAAAATACGTCCAACAAAAATTTAAAAATATAAATAAAATATAACAAGTATAAAAAAACTGAAATTTGAACACATGTCATTGTAAAAATAAAGAAAAAAGACGTAAAAATACGTCTAATATTATGGTTAGGAAATATGTCAGTAAGGTGACCACTATTTAATATTTTTGACCTTGCGACCCAGTGATGAAGGATTCCGCGGCCCGTACACTTTGCAGAACCCTGTTCTAAAGTATTAAAATGCTCACTAGAAGAATGGAAACTGCAACACAACTCGGGGAAAAAATTAATGTTGTGTCAATATACAAGGAAGTGTCGAGAGGTGAACCCTCTACTAGAGTCCAGTTTTACTCCACTGTCTCCTGCAACTTGCTAGACACTTGATATGAGGAAGGTTCGTGGAACACTTTAAACGTCTTAATTTTTTTTCGTCTTCAATTACAAACAATGACTCGGGGAAGAAAATTAGCTTCCACAAAGCTAATTATCGTAGGCTAATAGTTATTTTCCTGTAGGTGTTGCTGTTATCATAAGACCTTGAGTATTATGACACATATATTATTGAAATCACATAGTAAATCACATGCCACAGACATGTAGGTAAGTTTGCTTTATACTACGCCATATGAAGATTCTTTCCTGAGAGCGCATTCAAATATACTAATTTTCTTTCGAAATCTTCTTACCAGCTTTTTATTGTGTATAACAAACAAATTTTAATCTTATTTTATAACAAATTTTAAAAAATTATCAACCAAAAAATTATTAAAATTATTTATTTGGCAACATATGACAGCTAAAATAAAATCATACACCAATTCGATGAATTTTTTAACAATTCTTCTGGAATATAAAAAAAAATCATGATTTAACCTAGGATTCTGAGAAACTAATTAAAACGGAAAAAGATCCATATGCAAAATATATGACTGATGTTGTGAATACCTGTTGGCAAGCAACCTGTCCTCTTAAAAAGAACGTCGCATTTGGCCGTTTGCTCGTATGGCCGAATTTGGACGTAATTTGAAAATGAAAAAAATATGAAAATAAATTTAGGATTTTTTTTTCAACAACAGTAAGTTAAGGGTCCTCTGATAGGTTAGGTGGGCAGGAAATTCTCTTAATGTTTCAAAACGTTATGAAAAACGTTAATTTAAAGTGTCCTCTCACAACCTCTGCGCGTACGCCGGACGACTCAAATAGAAAACGGAACAGAACGTCACTTTTGTGAGTCGATTTCATTTCAAATAACGTCGAAATTTGGCCATATCACGCAAACGAGCCAAAAGTGACGTACTTTTTAAGAGGACGGGTTGTGGCAAGAGCACTGGGCGTAGCTATCACCATCAGAGGTACTCACACACATGCAAAACTTTACGGAAAAATATGGCGTAAGAATTATTTTTGTCCCACCCTCAATGCTGCTCCGGCGACACTCAATGATATTCCTTCTGGCATAAATATTAAATAACTTAGTACAGTTTCTACCTATTTTTCTAGTGACGAAAATAACTGCCAGCTGCCCTGTATTGAGATATTTTTTTTTGCTAGGCGTCGGTACGAGTATGATATGAAGTATGCCATTATTTTTAAACGAATTTCAAAATATTGTTAATGAGCTAGTCTCTAGTGATATAATTTCTTATACAAAAATTGTGTTTGCCCCTTAAAGGATATCTATGTTGCACAATTTTCTCTGCTTACACTCTTGACGTACTGTATATTCTGTTCTCCACAATATGAAAATTCGTGCAATGTTCAAAAGCTTCCAGTTTCGTGTTTGTGTTTTCCAGTTGATGACTGGCAAGGTGCAGTCATGTGTGTCTTGCTCCATTGTTATCGCGTGGAAAAGTTATTCCGTTTGTGACTGGCCGATAATATTAAGTGACTTTTTAATTGAGAACGGTTTCAGCAGCAATTATTACACTGTGTGACAGTGACAGTGCTATGTATTGTTATGAACGAAATTATTTCAATTGTTTTATCGGTCAAAGCGAAGTGCTAACAACTGACTTATCCAAATATTATGCAAACAAATGAAATCAAATGTAATAGGCTTCACATTTTACAAACTAATTTGTGTACATACTAGAAACATTATTTTAATACGAATCATGTTGTATAAAATAATAATAATAAAAAAAGCATAGGAGATGGTAGGAGACGAAAATATTAAAGAGTTTAGTGAGACTCGACAAGGTCTTCTCTGAATGTTCTTTATTCTCATCTTCGAGGCTATGGGTCCCTACAATTGCACCAGTGATGGTACCCGTAATTAATTATTATTATGAATTTTATATATATATATATATATATATATATATATATATATATATATATATATATATATATATATATATATATATATATATTAGTATATTTTGATAGCAGTCTTCCCTGTAAACATATATTATTAAATATGACCGAAAAAGGAAGATTAATAAATCTAACGCGAATTTTCTCAATGTTTCTTATATTCTTTTTCAAGAATAAGAATATAAAGAATAAGAATGAAAAAGAATATAATAAACATTGAGAAAATTCGTGTTAGAATTATTAATCTTACTTTTTCGGTCATATTTAATAATATATATATATATATATATATATATATATATATATATATATATATATATATATATATATATATATATATATATAAAAGGGGGGTGGTAGGAGAAGCGAACACCCTCATGTATTCAGAGTTAAATGGCAAGTTTTTCCCTGAATGCTCTGTGTTCCCTTCTCTGAGGCTGTGGGTCCCTATAATTGCACCAGAGGTGGTACCCCCCTAATATATATATATATATATATATATATATATATATATATATATATTATATATATATATAATATATAATATATATATATATATATATATATATATGGTGTTTAACGGTGATAAATTTCAGGTACTCTGATACGGCAAAAATGAGGATCTTAAACATAATACAGGGTACAAAACACAATCGAATCTGCCCATAGTAGGAAAACAGCATGTCAAGGATTTGGGAATAATGATGTCTGACGACCCAACGTTTAGGGAGCATAACCAAGCAAGTATTGCGTCAGCCAGAAAAATGATAGGCTGAATTACGAGAACCTTCAAGTCCAGAGATCCCATCACAATGGTTGTACTCTTCAAGTCACTTGTGTTGTCCCGTCTTGAGTACTGCTCAGTACTCACTTCCCCTTCAGAGCAGGAGAGATTGCTGAAATTGAGGGAATACAGAGAACATATACGGCACGCATAGACGAGATAAAGCTCCTAAATTATTGAGATCGACTTAAAACTCTACAAATGTACTCACTAGAAAGGAGACGAGAGAGATACCAAATAATATACACATGGAAAATACTGGAGGGACAGGTCCCAAATCTGCACAGTAAAATAACAACGTACTGGAGTGAACGACATGGAAGAAAATGCAGAATAGAACCAGTGAAGAGCAGAGGTGCCATGGGCACAATCAGAGAACACTGTATGAACATCAGAGGCGCACGATTGTTCAACGTCCTCCAGCAAGCATCAGAAATATTACAGGAACAACCGTGGACATCTTCAAGAGGAAACTAGATTGTTTCCTTCAAGGAGTGCCCGACCAACCGGGCTGTGGTGGGTATGTGGGCCTGCGGGCCGCTCCAAGCAACAGCCTGGTGGACCAAACTCTCAAAAGTCAAGTCTGGCCTCGGGCCGGGCTTGGGGAG
Organism: Procambarus virginalis; assembly: GCA_020271785.1. Lineage (NCBI taxonomy): Eukaryota > Metazoa > Arthropoda > Malacostraca > Decapoda > Cambaridae > Procambarus > Procambarus virginalis. The sequence goes on along the minus strand of WNGS01164858.1, from coordinate 273,392 downwards.
TAGAAGAACTCCCAGAACCCCATCAACCAGGTATATATATATATATATATATATATATATATATATATATATATATATAAAATCGGAAAGGACTCCACCCGTGAAAGGTACAAACCTAGACTGACAGGAGCAATGAAACTCCTTGACAAGTCCAGTACTCTGACTAAGAGAACTCCAGTACTCTTAGACTGTTAAAAGTCATTGGAAGCTGAAGCTATTTATCTAACGATCAAACAGCTCCAAGTAGTCACGACCAGAAATTCGTTTTCATTGACACAATTCACTTGTATGAGAGAACACGAGCCACAATTTAACACATTTACTTAGACTTAACAGTCTAGTAGCCATTTAGTCAGAGTACTGGACTTGTCAAGGAGTTTCATTGCTCCTGTCAGTCTAGGTTTGAACTTTTCACGGGGGGAGGATTATATATATATAATCGAATGGGAACACTAGCACGTAAAAATGAAAAACCGAAACTCTCAACCGTGTGACGTTAAATTTCTGGTCGCTGTCAGTGACGCAACAAAAGAGAACTCGAAATGATAAACAACACTGACAAAAGCACCATGTTCATCCACACTAAATAATCGTCAAGTTCTGGATTCAACTTTTCATGTCCAGAGGATCTGTGTAACAGAAACATTCGAGTCATGCGTTGATACCTGCCTACCTACCTTGTACTGGTTCCGAGGATCAACGTCCCCGCGGCCCGGTCACTAACCAGGCCTCTTGGTTGGTCGCTCTAGCCAATCAGGCTGTTACACGCAGATGCTCGCAGTCTGACGTATGAAATCACAGCCTGGTTGATCAAGTATCTTTTTGAGTGTAAAGGTTAGAGACAAGACCATGTTGTGGCTCGTTCTGGACCATTACGATATCAAGAACAGAATGAAACGGTCCTAATACGGTGGTTTAGTGATATTCTTCAAGTGATAAGTTTTAAATAGTTTCTTGTATAGATATCTATAGTCATAGACATCTATATAAGACACGGAAGGCGATTCGCGTCTCCATGCCATGTGTATAGACTGTTTGAGAGTTGAAAGTATTATAAGATAACCTATGCTCCTGTTTAGAGAGAACTTTATGTAACTATGCGCTTCATAGCACAAACATAGACCTAAAAGACAATTAGATAGTAGAATTTGGTACTATTCACTTTATAATCCGAAAAAATAAAGCTAAGGAAACAAACTTCAGTATTCCTAGGCCTAGTATAGTACATGTACTATATAAGTCCTCAGATGGCGTGTAATAGGCCTAGGAAGGTTAGGTTAGATTAGGTTCTCTTTGCGACATCAATACAAACTCTTTTCCGATTTGACTAAATAGTACCGATTTCTACTATCTAATTGCCTTTTACGTCAAACTATGTACTATGGTCTTCATCGTTACTATTAGTACTACCTAAACAGGAGGATAGGCTCTCTTTAAGAACATTTCGATTAAATTTATGCTGGGTATCAAATTTATTGTCCAATTAAAAGAAAATAATAAACGTTCATACGTATTTACATCTTGGTTATCTTGAGGTTATCTTGAGATGATTTCGGGCTTTTTAGTGTCCCCGCGGCTCGGTCCTCAACCAGGCCTCCACCCCCAGGAAGCAGCCCGTGACAGCTGACTAACACCCAGGTACCTATTTTACTGCTAGGTAACAGGGGCATAGGGTGAAAGAAACTCTGCCCATTGTTTCTCGCCGGCGCCTGGGATCGAACCCAGGACCACAGGATCACAAGTCCAGCGTGCTGTCCGCTCGGCCGACCGGCTCCCCTACAATATACATACAAACACATGAACTGTAGGAAGTCAAATACACACAACAAAACTCAAATGTTGTTGTTGTTGTTGTTATAGATGCAGCTATTGGGAACAAAAGTTCCAAGTAGCACAGTCTATGGTGAGCCCGCAGTGGATTTACAAAAAAAAAAACTCAAATGTTGTTGTAGTTTAAGATTCGCTACCTGGAACAAAAAGTTCCAAGTAGCACTGGCAACGGTGAGCCCGTAGTTTCCCCGTAGTGTTGTTGTTGTTGTTGTTAAAGACTCGCTACCTGAAATAAAAAGTTCCAAATAGCACGGGCTATGGTGAGCCCGTTTTTTTGAGTGCTTTGGATTCGGGAATGTGTTTATACCAGTCCACTGCGGACTGGGTGGCACCACCAGTAACCTTAATATAATTCAAACCACTACAGGTAATACTTTCTATGTGTCGCAAATTTCATTACGGATTTGTTATACGAGAAATTCGTCCAATGTGGCAAACAAATCCGTCCAGTATAACAAAAGGCAAACACAAAATTTTCCATAGTTAATCTTCAATATTGTAGCAAGTAAACATGTATGTTCCGACTATTTTATTACATAAATAGCAAAGTATTTTCTTTCGTTTGAGAACAGACAGTAATAACCAGACATTTGATAAATGGGTCGCTACCTGACGCTACCACTGTACGTTCACCACTACCACCTGCTGGTCGCTACCTGACGCTACCACTGTACGTTCACCACCACCTGCTGGTCGCTACCTGACGCTACCACTGTACGTTCACCACTACCACCTGCTGGTCGCTACCTGGCGCTACCACTGTACGTTCACCACCACCACCTGCTGGTCGCTACCTGACGCTACCACTGTACGTTCACCACCACCACCTGCTGGTCGCTACCTGACGCTACCACTGTACGTTCACCACCACCACCTGCTGGTCGCTACCTGACGCTACCACTGTACGTTCACCACCACCTGCTGGTCGCTACCTGACGCTACCACTGTACGTTCACCACCACCTGCTGGTCGCTACCTGACGCTACCACTGTACGTTCACCACCACCTGCTGGTCGCTACCTGACGCTACCACTGTACGTTCACCACCACCACCACCTGCTGGTCGCTACCTGACGCTTCCACTGTACGTTCACCACCACAACCACCTGCTGGTCGCTACCTGACGCTACCACTGTACGTTCACCACCACCACCACCTGCTGGTCGCTACCTGACGCTACCACTGTACGTTCACCACCACCTGCTGGTCGCTACCTGACGCTACCACTGTACGTTCACCACCACCTGCTGGTCGCTACCTGACGCTACCACTGTACGTTCACCACTACCACATGCTGGTCGCTACCTGACGCTACCACTGTACGTTCACCACTACCACATGCTGGTCGCTACCTGACGCTACCACTGTACGTTCACCACTACCACCTGCTGGTCGCTACCTGACACTACCACTGTACGTTCACCACTACCACCTGCTGGTCGCTACCTGACGCTACCACTGTACGTTCACCACCACCACCTGCTGGTCGCTACCTGACGCTACCACTGTACGTTCACCACTACCACATGCTGGTCGCTACCTGACGCTACCACTGTACGTTCACCACTACCACATGCTGGTCGCTACCTGACGCTACCACTGTACGTTCACCACTACCACCTGCTGGTCGCTACCTGACACTACCACTGTACGTTCACCACCACCACAAGCTGGTCACTACCTGACACTACCACTGTACGTTCACCACCACCACAAGCTGGTCGCTACCTGACACTACCACTGTACGTTCACCACCACCACAAGCTGGTCACTACCTGACACTACCACTGTACGTTCACCACCACCTGCTGGTCGCTATCTGACACTACCACTGTACGTTCACCACCACCACAAGCTGGTCACTACCTGACACTACCACTGTACGTTCACCACCACCACAAGCTGGTCACTACCACTGTACGTTCACCACCACCACAAGCTGGTCGCTACCTGACGCTACCACTGTACGTTCACCACCACCACAAGCTGGTCACTACCTGACGCTACCACTGTACGTTCACCACCACCACCTGCTGGTCACTACCTGACGCTACCACTGTACGTTCACCACCACCACAAGCTGGTCACTACCTGACACTACCACAGGACGTTCACCACCACCACAAGCTGGTCACTACCTGACACTACCACTGTACGTTCACCACCACCACCTGCTGGTCGCTACCTGACACTACCACTGTACGTTCACCACCACCACCTGCTGGTCGCTACCTGACACTACCACTGTACGTTCACCACCACCACAAGCTGGTCGCTACCTNCCACACACTGTACCGTCAGTCACCCCCAACACACTGTACCGTCAGTCACCCCCCCACACACTGTACCGTCAGTCACCCCCCACACACTGTACCGTCAGTCACCCCCCACACACACTGTACCGTCAGTCACCCCCACACACACTGTACCGTCAGTCACCCACCACACACTGTACCGTCAGTCACCCTCCACACACACTGTACCGTCAGTCACCCTCCACACACTGTACCGTCAGTCACCCTCCACACACTGTACCGTCAGTCACCCTCCCACACACTGTACCGTCAGTCACCCCCCACACACTGTACCGTCAGTCACCCCCACAACACTGTACCGTCAGTCACCCCCCCACACACTGTACCGTCAGTCACCCCACACACTGTACCGTCAGTCACCACCCACACACTGTACCGTCAGTCACCCCACACACACTGTACCGTCAGTCCCCCCACACACTGTACCGTCAGTCACCCCCCCACACACTGTACCGTCAGTCACCCCACACACTGTACCGTCAGTCACCCCCACACACTGTACCGTCAGTCACCCCCCACACACTGTACCGTCAGTCACCCCCACACACTGTACCGTCAGTCACCCCCACACACTGTACCGTCAGTCACCCTCACACACACTGTACCGTCAGTCACCCCCACACACTGTACCGTCAGTCACCCCCCACACACTGTACCGTCAGTCACCCCCCACACACACTGTACCGTCAGTCACCCCACACACACTGTACCGTCAGTCACCCCCACACACACTGTACCGTCAGTCACCCCCCACACACTGTACCGTCAGTCACCCCACACACTGTACCGTCAGTCACCCCCACACTGTACCGTCAGTCACCCCCACACACTGTACCGTCAGTCACCCCCCACACACTGTACCGTCAGTCACCCCACACACACTGTACCGTCAGTCACCCCCCACACACTGTACCGTCAGTCACCCCCACACACTGTACCGTCAGTCACCCCCACACACTGTACCGTCAGTCCCCCCACACACTGTACCGTCAGTCACCCCCACACACTGTACCGTCAGTCACCCCCCACACACACTGTACCGTCAGTCACCCTCCACACACTGTACCGTCAGTCACCCCACACACACTGTACCGTCAGTCACCCTCCACACACTGTACCGTCAGTCACCCCACACACACTGTACCGTCAGTCACCCCCACACACTGTACCGTCAGTCACCCCCACACACTGTACCGTCAGTCACCCCCACACACTGTACCGTCAGTCACCCCACACACTGTACCGTCAGTCACCCCACACACACTGTACCGTCAGTCACCTCCACACACTGTACCGTCAGTCACCCCCACACACTGTACCGTCAGTCACCCCCACACACACTGTACCGTCAGTCACCCCCCACACACTGTACCGTCAGTCACCCCACACACACTGTACCGTCAGTCACCCCCACACACTGTACCGTCAGTCACCCCCCCACACACTGTACCGTCAGTCACCCCCCACACACACTGTACCGTCAGTCACCCCCACACACACTGTACCGTCAGTCACCCCCCCACACACACTGTACCGTCAGTCACCCTCCACACACTGTACCGTCAGTCACCCCCACACACACTGTACCGTCAGTCACCCTCCACACACTGTACCGTCAGTCACCCCCCACACACTGTACCGTCAGTCACCCTCCACACACTGTACCGTCAGTCACCCCCACACACACACTGTACCGTCAGTCACCCCCACACACTGTACCGTCAGTCACCCCCCCACACACTGTACCGTCAGTCACCCCCCACACACTGTACCGTCAGTCACCC
>WNGS01164858.1:213480-242312 GCA_020271785.1 Procambarus virginalis | reverse complement strand
CTCTTGTCCTGTAAAAACACTTGCATAATTACACTCACATGCACTTCAAATGGGCAATGAGTTAATGTCACTGTCCCCATCCTAGAAGATACTAATCTTATTTTAGGGTTACACATATGGTGCATATTTGTTTACTTATTTAATTCTAAATACTGTATAGTATTTAATTATAAATACAGTATTTAATTATAAATACAATACACCTTTACCTTTCAACCCAGCCTCCAAAAATTTTAGTACCTATAGCTACTATGGATGGAACATATAGAATGTGAATTGTTATGCAAAACATTTGTTTTGTACTACAGTATTTGAATTGTAAAGGGCATCTACCCCCACCCTCAAACCTTTATACCATTCTCACATTAACCCTGCCCATTAAGAAGCATCTTGTACACATTTATCTTGCCATTTATTAAAATTACTTTAAATTCTTCTCTGTTTTGTCTATTTTCCCATCCACCCTAAACAGGGTTGTTGGCTGGCTCATATATATTCCATCCAAGCATGGCAGTATTTTAGGAGGGGCTGGGTTGTGTGTGTGCGCCTGGCTAAACCACCAGTGTCAACATACACACACATACACACCAAAAAAATATATATATATATATATTGAAAATTGAAACGTTAATAAAAATTGAAAGAATAAAGCTTTGGCTGTTTGTCATATTTTAGTTAAAATTAAATAGTGTATGGAAATACAAAACACTACCTTTTCCTTTGTTTTCTGGGGGGAGCCCCGTCGGCTCCCCGGAGCTATCCCAGGCTGATATGCTAATGTCAGACTTTGGCATCAGTCATGTGTATGGAGTTCTTAGGCCTACCGGGGACCACGGCCAGAACCGGGCCCCCTCAGAGAGGCAAGGGGAGCAATGGCCTACAGAAGCCCCCGTGTGATTGGAAGCATTCTATGTCTGCCATCGACTGGGACAGGCACCCAGAAAGGTAAGCGCCCCAAAACAAACCCCTATTCTGGTTAAAATTGCTACCAAAAGTCGAACTAGTGGATAGAACTCCCCAAAGAAAACAAGCAAACTAGTATGACGTCACACGTCACCGCGCCGCTGTCTGCGCAGCTCCCCCCTCCCCGGGAGGGGGAAGGGGGAGCCCCAGACCTCACACGCCGGCTATCCACCCATCAGTTCTTCGGCTGATGCTATAGGCACCGGTTATGTGCTCCGGCTCCAGTGGTTGTTTCAGCACTGTACCTAGAGTGTGGTGTCTGTTTTTCTAGGTGGTGCGTGAGCCGGGAGTGATTCTCCAGTACTCGGGCTGCATGCGCCTAGGGTTCCCTTCCCTAGGTGCCCTGTAAGTACTGCCCTTGGGACTTGGGGCCACCTTCCACAAGTTCCTTGGGGTCTGCCCCTGCTAGGCCGTTTACTGCTTGGTTTTCGGCCGCTCTTTGTGTGCTCGGGTGTTCTGTCTCCCTTGGTCGCCTTAGGGTAAGGGGCAGTTTTGCACTGGTGGGGCGCAGGGTACTGTGCAGCTTGTCTTTTCCCAATCATAGCGGCCGGCTCTGTTCCGCTTGGGTATGCTGTCCTCTTGCGGGGTTTTCTTTTTCTTTTTGTTTATCTACCTGGTGGGGGGGTCTGCCTTCGTTCTTGCCCCTTGGGTCCCTTGTGTTCTGAGTATTTCTGGTGGCACCCCCTGCTAGGTCCCCGTGAGTGTACACATCCCGGGGGTTCAGTTCTTAGAAAGTTGTTTGGTAGTTTTGGGTGCCGGTTAGCAGTACCCTGCCTGGGATTACCTGAGCGCGAGTCCTCTTATAGTAAACGCTCGGGACCCTGGGAAACCCCTGGGGGCGCGTGGGTCCGATGGATGTGACCCCAGAGCCCCCCCCTCGCTTCCAGCGAGTTTGAGGGTTGCTCACCCCTTGTCTCTGGGTGACTCTGTTTTGCCTCCGTCTGCTGCCTGTGGGGTCGGTGACACCTTCGACCCGGAGTCCTGCGAGTTTGTTGCTCGTTGTGGCTCGGTTACCCAGTTGTGCTAAGCTGGTGCGGGCAGCAGAGGCGTTGCACTTGAGCCTTGGTGGTGGCAACGCTCTCGTGGTAACTCCCCGGGAACCCCGGGGCTGCCCCGTTTTGGTTCTTGGTTTTTCCCCTGGATTCCCCTTCCTGCCTGCATCCGGTTCCTTACCGTCTGTAGGTTCAGGGCGGGGTTTGTTGGTGTTGAGACTCGGGCAGTCTCGGGGAAATCCCCTTCCGGGGTAGTGACGGGGGCATTTGAGCCTGTTCCTCCAGCCGTGTTGTAAGAGTCTGCCAGTGGGCTCCCTTCCTTCGTGTTTTCACGGCTGCCCCGGTTTTCTGGTACGGCCGGGGCTTTGGGGGGACGGCTCGGCCCCGGGGCCTGTCGTGTGGGTTCCCGGGGCTGGGGAGGGGCTGACTTGGGGGGCCTTGGCCCCGTTGGTCCCCGTGGGGGTTTTTATCCCCCTCTAGGCGGGGCTTGTGGTTACGCAGAGTAGGGTTTTCCTCCCCACTCGCCGTACGTGCTGTTTGGGCGTCAGCCCCTCCCCGGGCTCGGTTCCTTGGCCTTTGAGTCGGTTGGTTCCGTCCTGTGGGTGGATGTTTCCCCCCACCCCTTGTTGGGACGGTGTTTTCGTCATGTTTCCCCGTTTTGGGGGTTCTACGTGACTACTGGTCTCGGGTGCGCCTGCGCCTTTGTGTGCCTTCGGGACTGGGTTTGGCTTCCGTGTTCTCGAGGGTACGGGAAGGTTTTTCGCTACTTCCCGCGTTATTGGAACGTCTGTCGGCTCCTCGTTCTTGTCGCCGTTTTGGGCTCTTTGTAGTCCGGTTGGGCTCCTTGTAGCCCTGTTGGGCTCATTTTGGGCCGGTTTGGGCTCCTTATGGGCCGGTTGGGCCACTTGTGGCCCTGTTGGGCTACTTGTGGCCCTGTTGGGCTACTTGTGGCCCTGTTGGGCTACTTGTGGCCCTGTTGGGCTACTTGTGGCCCTGTTGGGCTACTTGTGGCCCTGTTGGGCTACTTGTGGCCCTGTTGGGCTACTTGTGGCCCTGTTGGGCTACTTGTGGCCCTGTTGGGCTACTTGTGCCCTGTTGGGCCTTGTTGGCTTGCTTGTGGCCCGGCTGTGTGCCTTTTTTGGGCTCTGTCTTCGCTTCTTTGGCCGGTTTTATGATTCCTGCTCTCTTTTGGCTCCTTTTCTAGTGCGGTAGTCCTGGTTGCCGCCTTCCCGCAGGGCCGGTTGCGCGTTTTCGGCCAGCGTGTCGTGCGCCGCGGAGTTTGTTTTGGTCTGGGCGGTGTGTGGTGCTGGTGTTAGACGCCTTTTTGCTCCAGTGCTTCGCCTCTCGCTCTTCTCCCTTGCCGCGGTATGTGCCCCTTCGCTCCGGGGGTGTCCTGGGTTCCAGTTGTGGGGAGGCCGCCGAGGTTTTCCCTGTGTCATGGGTGGGGGCCGCCTTCTTCGCCTCTCACCTGCTCTCCTGCAGGTCTGGCTTTTTCGTCTTCACCTGGTGGTACTCCCAGGTTCTTCTGGGCTCGGTTGAGTCGTGTCACTTCGTGCCACCGTTCGCCAGGTGAGTTTTCTGCGGTCTGGCATCTTTTGGCAGGGCGCTGGATGCGGTGTTATATACCTGTCTTTATTTGGGTATCTTTTGTACGACTGAGACCGTTCGCACACCAGTGTCTGTCCCCCTTTTTCACCCCTTCCTGTCCCACTCTTGTGCATGTCCAACCCATGCTAGGGTCATTAAGGGGTTCCACCTTTGTTAGTGTTATGAGGTGGGGGTTGTGGTGTTGGTTCTGTACTCGCCTGGTAGGGCTCCTGGCAGGGCTCCTGGCTGTGCTTGCAAGGTTTTTGCGCTCTGGTGTTTGGGTCCCGCCTATGTAGTAGTACTTGCGGGATAGTACCAGTGGAGTGCAGTGGTGCTATAGGCACCATCGGGGAACACTGTATATCCATCTGAGGTCTGCAGTTGTTACACGACCTACTTGCGAGCATACGCCTTCTTGCTGGTACGTTACCTTGGGGTTTTCCTTGAGGTGCTTCCGGGGCTTAGCGTCCCCGCGGCCCGGTCGTTGACCAGGCCTCCTGGACTGATCATCCTGGCTGTTGGACGTGGCTGCTCGCTGCCTGACGTACGAGTCTCAGCCTGGTTTGATCGGGTATCCTTTGGAGGTGCTTCTCCAGTTCTCTCTTGTACCACCCCGTCCTCGCAAGTTTAATAAGTCATTATTGACTTATTAGTTACGTGCATGGGTGACAAGCATCATAGTTTCCCTTTCAAAACTTCATGGAAAACACCGACCTTACTTAACCTACTTAGCATGTTAACATAAGCATCTTATGGTTTCGTAATTACAGTTGTTACTTAACCTATTATAGGTATAACAACGCTGAACACTGTGGGGGATTGCCAGTTATGCCCCTTATGGTCCGTCCGTGGACTTCCGGGGCACGCTTGCTTGCTTTCGAATTAGTTATGGCCATCCTGGTTGTGAGGAGTCTGTGGGCCTGCAGGCCGCTCCATGCGGCTGCCTGGTGGGCCTCCTCCTGGCCGGTCTAGCCTGGCCTCGGGCCAGGCTTGGGGTGTACACGAGCTCCTAGTTCCCCATCCAGCCGATTTTGAGCGGGGTTTCTCCGCCGTCGGTCGCCTGGTATGCGGGTTCCTGGGCCTGCTGGGTTCTGTCGTGTACTCACCTAGTTGTACTCACCTAGTTGTGCTTGCGGGGGTTGAGCTCTGGCTCTTTGGTCCCGCCTCTCAACCGTCAATCAACAGGTGTACAGTTTCCTGAGCCTATTGGGCTCTATCATATCTACACTTGAAACTGTGTTTGGAGTCAGCCTCCACCACATCGCTTCCTAATGCATTCCATTTGTCAACCACTCTGACACTAAAAAAGTTCTTTCTAATATCTCTGTGGCTCATTTGGGCACTCAGTTTCCACCTGTGTCCCCTAGTGCGTGTGCCCCTTGTGTTAAACAGCCTGTCTTTATCAACCCCCCTTTTTCGTGTCTCCGTGGGCCCTGTCTGGGGTCTGTCTGCTCCGTTCTGCCTTTGCGGGAGCACGTTGCTCTTTACCTGTGGCATGTTGCGGTGGTGCCTGTTGCTACTACTGCGCGTGTGCTTTAGTACCGTGTTTCGCGGTGGCGTGTCCTTATTCCTGGGGTTATGTTTCTGCTCTTTCGTCCTGCCTCACCCCAGTTGTTTTTCCTGGCATCTCTTTTTGTCTGTTTTGCCTGCACTTACTGCTATGTTGGGGGGGGCGTGGTCGGTTTCCACCACTTCCTTGCTTGTGCGTTCCCTTGTTTTCCTCCTCTGCCACAGGGGTGTTCTGCGTGTGTTCCTTGGCTTCTAGGGCTTTTTTCGGCCTGTGTCCTGTGGTGTGCTTCTTTGTATCGGTCTGTTGCAGTTGCTCGTACCTCTTGGTTTGGGTCCAGTTCTGGCGGCAACCCGTCCGCCTTCTTGGGTTTCCTTGCTTGCCCTGCCAATTGGTTTTTTTCGGGGTCTGGCGATGTCCCGCGTCGGACCTGTCATTTCTGAACTCCTGGCGGGTTTGCTTGCTTGGAGTTTTTCTGTTCGGCAGACGTTCCATCTCCTTGTGCCACCTGAGTTCGGTGGTCGCGCCCGAGATCTTCTTGCGGCTCCGCCTTTTCCTGGGCTCGGAGGGGCCTTGTCGGGGCTGCTTCCGTCTGCCTCATGGTCTCGCCTCCAGCTGGTGGTCGGTGTCCCACCTGCGTGTTTCTCTTGGCGGCAGTATGGGGTGTTTTGGCGGTCCTTCCTTTTCCTGTCCCTTCTTAGGTGGTTACTCTTGTTACCGTCGGCTTGGTTTTTGGTGGGGGTTGGGGGCCGTCGTCGTGCCGCATACTGTCGCCTCTCTCTTTTTGTGCGGCGCTGGCGGGGCCGCTTTGGCTTGCTTTCGGTCTTGGTGTTGCTTCTACACCGTTAGTAAGCTGTCTTGTGCGTCGTTTCACCTCCGGCCTGTTCGTGCGCCGCTTGCACCATCCTGGTCTCCGCGGTTGTGTGCCACGGCGTCTGTGTCCGGAGCGCATTTTGCGTTGATCCGGTTCTGTTCTTCCCGGTTCGCCTGTGCTGGTGTCCCGGGTTGTCAGCCGTGTTCTTGCGGCTCGGCTGCCTGTGTTCTTCCCTCCTGTCCGTGGCGTTCGTGGCTTTGCTGCTCTCGCTGCCGTATGGATGACGTGTTCTCGCAGTCTTTCGGGCATGGATCTTTGGTGTTCGTTCGAGGGCCTTGCTGCTCGTTGTTGTGTTGTTCCCGGGACTGTCCGGGGCTGTGGCGCCTTGGGTTGGCGTTGCTGCCGGTTGTCTCGCTTCCAGGGGAGGGGTGCGTGGTGTCCGCCTCCCGGTTCCGTCCCTTTTGATCTTCCTCTGTGGGTAGTTAGCTCCGGGGAGCCGACGGGGCTCCCCCCAGAAAACCAGCGTTGAATGTAATGAAACGCCATTTTCTGGGTGAGTCCCGGAGGCTCCCCGGCAACCCTCCCTCCCTCCGGTCGGCGGTTTTTCGCGTGTCTTGACATCCAGCCTCAGAACTGATGGGTGGATAGCCGGCGTGTGAGGTCTGGGGCTCCCCCTTCCCCCTCCCGGGGAGGGGGGAGCTGCGCAGACAGCGGCGCGGTGACGTGTGACGTCATACTAGTTTGCTTGTTTTCTGTTGGGGAGTTCTATCCACTAGTTCGACTTTTGGTAGCAATTTTAACCAGAATAGGGGTTTGTTTTGGGGCGCTTACCTTTCTGGGTGCCTGTCCCGGTTGATGGCAGACATAGAATGCTTCCAATCACACGGGGGCTTCTATAGGCCATTGCTCCCCTTGCCTCTCTGAGGGGGCCCGGTTCTGGCCGTGGTCCCCGGTAGACCTAAGAACTCCATACACATGACTGATGCCAAAGTCTGACATTAGCATATCAGCCAGGGATAGCTCCGGGGAGCCTCCGGGACTCACCCAGAAAATGGCGTTTCATTACATTCAACGCTGGTTTTTTTTTCAACAAAAGCTACATATTAATCTCTGCAAATGTATATTCTATCATTAGCAGAGAAAAGGTGAGCTCAAAATATTTTGTCTTGGCTAGATCTCAGTGACAAGGCTCGATCGCCAGTGTATGGCATGGCCGCCACAGCCTGTGTCGTAATATTAATTAAAAAATACATTACCTGCACTGTTCAGGGTAAAACAAAACACATCTCTAAAATTTTATTGAGAAAATATTAACAATCACTGACTGATACATGAAATATTTCACAATACAAAGGAATGAACCAATTTTTTCCCACCCATCTGGACTTGATCAGACCGTGTTCACACATCATCCATGCAGCAGCCACCAGCTGGCTTAACCATCGGCATGGCACTAAATTGGAATGCAATTATACAGTGAACTTTATTATATAGTATAGTTATTTATATAGTTATTTATATAGTTATTTATAGTTAGTAGTTATTATATAGTTATAAATAGTTATTATAGTTATTATAATATAGTTATTATAGTTATTATTTATAGTTATTATTTAGCTATTATATAGTTATTTATTTATTTAGTTATACAGTATAAAATATATCCTACCTGAATGTTACTTGAAAAATTATCCGACCCGACTTAACTTCGGAAATAACGGAGCTCCGGAAATAACGACTAGGGTACAGCCCAATATAGGCCGTTAAATTGAGTGGATACTCTACTTCAACAATAAGGGAAATAAAACTATAACACAGTATATCTGGGGGAAGCCCTGTCGGCTCCCCAGAGCTATCCAGGCGGATATGTAACTATTAGCTATTCTGGAATCAGTCAAAGTGCATGGAGTTCTGCCTACCAGGGACCACGAGCCAGAACCTGACCCCCCTCCCCCTCAGAGAGGCACAAGAAGCGATGGCCTATAGAAACCCCCAAGTGGTTGGAAGCATTCTGCCATCGACCGAAAGGTAGGCATCCCAAAACAAACCCCAATTATTGTGAAAATTGTTACCGAAAGCCGAACGAGTGGACAGAACTCCCCAAATGAAAACTAACAACTAGCATGATGTCATGACATTGCCACGCCGCCGTCTGCGCAACCCTCCCCCCTCCCTAGGAGGGGGAAGGGGGAGCCCCAGACCCTTGTGCCGGCGATCCAACCACCAGTTCATGGCTGATGTACTTACTGGCAGGTTGGGTGCCTCTGGCTCCAGTTTTGTTCTCAGTTACTGTGCCTTGTGGAGTGGTCCGTCTCTCAGGTGGGTTCCCGCCTGTTTCCTGTCTCGAAACAGGACTGCACAGACCTCCGGGTCATTCTGGACTTGTCCCATCTGAACCCGTGGGTTTCTTGCCCTTCCTTTGGATGACTACTCTGTCCCAGGTCTGTCTTTGGAGCCGGGCGCTTGGATGGTGTCCCCTGGACCTCGAGGATGCGTATTGGCACATCCCGATTCATCTGTGGTTCAGGGATTGGCTCGGTTTTGTGGTGGGGCGTCGAGGTTACTGCTTTTGTTGCCTTCCTTTCAGTTTGACTCTAGCGCATCACGTTTTTCAACGCCTTACTCGGGTCATGATGGCCCGCCTGCGTCTGTTAGGTGTTCGGGTTCTGGCCTACCTCGACGATTGGCCAGTTTGGGCTCCCAGCTGGTCCGCGTGTCTGCTCACCAAGGATTGTTTCTTTCCCAGCTTGCCAGGTTCGGGTTCCTGGTGTACTGGCAGAAGTCCCATCTGGTTCCCTCTCAGATTCGGTTTGGGCTGGGCCTTGTGTGGGACGCTCGGACCGCTCCTTGTCTCTTCCTCCAGCGGCTCTGCTTCGCCTGCGTTCCCACCTTCGTCTGTTTCTGAGGGGCTCTCGGGTCATGCAGCGGTTGTTCAAGAGTTGTGCGGGAGCCTGTACTTTGCCATGATGGTATACCCGCTGGGTTGGGTGAGGCTTCGTCGGCTATTCCGGTTCTTTTGGGGACATCTCTTCTGCCTCTCTCACGACCACTGGGTTCGGCCTCCGGGAGCTTTCCGTCAGCTGATACGTCGCCAGTTTCTTTGGGTTTTTCGGGGTTCTGTGCCTTGACGCCTTCCCGAGACCTCGCTCGATGTGATCACGGACGCGTTGTCTCTGGGCTGGGGCTTTGTGACCAGTGCTCACCAGGCCGGCCAGAGGACGGTGGGGTCCATCCTTCCATCGGCCTCACAGCTCAGTGCGGAAGTTCGTGGATGTGTGAATTTCGCTCTGGAGGGTTCACTCCTCGGTTTGCTTGCGGATCTACAACCTGGCTTCATTTAGCCTGCTCCCTGGTGGTTGATTGCCTGAACTGGAGGGGTTCGTTGCAGTCCTTGGCTCTTTGGGGCTGCTTGCCTGGGGTGCCTCGTCTCCGGAGTTGAGTTCTCGGGGTTTGGCTCTCCTGGCAGTTCACTTTCGGGGTGTATCCCCTGTCCTGGTGGACGGCTTGTTCCTGTTCGTTCCGGTTCGTTTCCCTGTCCGCGGATTGCATGTTCGATGCCGACTCCTTCTGTTGGCTCTGCCAGACGTTCGAGTCTCCAGGAGTGGTTCTCATTGCATCGGTGTGGTCGAGGCGTCTCCCAGTATACGTGGCGCCCTTCCCCGCTTCGAGGCCGTCGGGGTCAACACGGGGCAGGACAGGCAGAGGTGGGGTTACCTGTACCTCTTTACCCCTGTTCCGCTGTTGCTCCAGGTTCTGACTCGCTTGGAGACTTAACACCGGAGTGTTATCCTGCTGCCTCCTTGGTGGCCGGCCCGGCCTTGGTTTCAGGCGCTGCTTGCTGGGTGTCTGAACCCGAGGGTCTTCCTGCGGCTCTGCCTCTTTCAGCAGATCAGTATGTGATTGGTTCGTTCTTCTCCTGGAGTCTTTGCGTCTGGGGTTTTTGACTCGAGTCTTTCATCGCTTGTATGGGGCGCAGGTGTCTTCGTTGTTGGTCTCCTACCTGCGTGCTTCATCTCGGCAGCAGTATTTAGTTTCCTGGCAGTCCTTCCAGTTTTCCTATCACTACATAGGTGTACTTTAGTCTCTGATGGGGTTATTTTGTCCTTTCTCTCCTGTTTGTTCCAGGACCATCTTTTGCAGAGTTCTGTCACCTCTTATCGTGCGCCGTTGGTGGACCTGCTCCAGCTTGCGTTCGATGTTGATGTTCCTTCTGCCCCGTTCCGCAAGCTGTCTCATTCTCTGTTTCACCTCTGGGCTGCTCCTGCTCCTCCTGAGCCATACTGATCTTTGGTCCGAATGCTTTCTCTTTTCTTCTCTTCAGTTTGTTGTGGCCCCTTCAATTCGGCGTTGTTTTTCTAGGGCTCTCTTTCTGCTCATTTGGTCTTGGTGGTAGTTTGTTCAGTTGCAACAGTCTCCTTCTCTCTCGTGATGTTTGGGTTTGCTGTTTTCCGGAGGGGCCCTTGGGTTGTTGCTGCTTGGTTAGTTGGGCCGGGGGCGCATCATGTGCTATATTCGGTTGTGGCTTTGCCCTGTTCTCTGTGCATCTTGGCCTCTGTGACCATTGCCATGCTTTGGTTGGTCCGGGTTCCCTTCCTTCCTGTTCCTGGGTTCGGGTCTTTCGGGTCATCTGCAGGGTCCTTTGGTTTGGTCGGTTGTTTTATTTTTTAGTTAGGCCACGTGGCATCTGCCTCCCGGGTCCTTCCCACTTTTTCCTTGTCTTCGGGGAGTTAACTCCGGAGAGCCGACGGGGCTCCCTCCAGAAAACCAGGGATGAATGTAATGAAACACTATTTTCTGGGTGAGACCCAGAGGCTCCCCGGCATCCCTCCCTCCCTCTGGTCGGCGCTGTTTTCGTGTGTTTTGACATCCAGCCTAAGAACTGGTGGTTGGATTGCCAGCACGAGGGTCTGGGGCTCCCCCTTCCCCCACCTGAGGAGGGGGGTTGCGCAGAAGGCAGAGGGGCGACATCATGACATCATGCTAGTTGCTAATTTTCATTTGGGGAGTTCTGTCCACTCGTTCGGTTTTGGTAGCAATTTTTCACCAGAATAAGGGCTTGTTTTGGGATGCCTACCTTTCTGGATGACAGACCCGGTCGAAGGCAGACATAGAATGCTTCCAACCACACGGGGGTTTCTATAGGCTATTGCTCCTCGCGCCCCTCTGAGGAGGCCAGGTTCTGGCTCGTGGTCCTCGGTAGGCAGAACTCCATGCACTTGACTGGTGCCAGAAAAGCTAATAGTTAGATATTAGCCTGGATAGCTGCGGGAAGCCTCTGGGTCTCACCCAGAGAATGGCATTTCATGTCATTCAACACTGTTTTTTTAGTAGAGTAGTAATATATAGGCAGAGTGCTGTATATAATATGATAATACATTTTTATTGCATACAAGAAAAAAACACTGATGCAAATGCCTCCTGAAGGTCGCCTGTTGCAACAAATCGAACTCTGCAACAAACTGGGGTTGGTCCCATATAGTGCGCCGAATCGAGGTTGTACTGTACTGGTCGAAGTGGGGGGTTCCTGTACAGCTTCCCCTGCAATCCAGCTGCTGCTCTAGGAGAGATCTTCTGGCTCCATGGTGGCCATCCCAGCTTTGGTTTCTGGCGCTGATTGCTCGTTGTCCGAAACTGGGCATTTTTCAGCAGGTTTGGCCGGTGAGATACCTCGCTGGTTCGACTTACTCCTCCGCTCTATGCGTCTGGTTTTTCAGACACGGGTTTATCTCCATTTCAATGGTGTTCAGGTGGTCTTCTTTGATGGTGTCCCACTTGCAGTCTTATTCTCAGCGACAGTATGAAGTTTCTTGGCGGGCTTTCCGCCATTTCTGTTCTCTTCATCAGGTTTTGTCGGTGTCAGACAGGGTTGTCTTGTCCTTTCTCTCTTTTTTTTTTTTGGAGCAGCGTCTCATGCCAAATACTGTCGCTTCTTATCATGCGGAGTTGGCAGAGCCACTTCAGCTTGCGTTCGGTGTGGATGTCACTTCCGCTCCATTCTGCAAGCTGTATAGTGCAATTTTTCACCTCCGGCCTGCTCATGTGCCATCTGAGCCTTCTTGGTCTTTGGACCAAGTTCTTAACTTTCTTTCTTCTCCTCAGATTTTGGTGACCCCTTTGGTTCGCGATATCTTTTGGAAAGCCTTGTTTTTGTTGGCTTTGTCCTCTGGGAGGTCAGATTGGGATCCTGGTGGTCGTTTTGTTTGTTTGCAGCCTTCTCCTTCTTTTATGGCAAAGAATGAGATGGAGGGGTCCATTGGTTATGGAGGCTTGGTTAGGCCAGGGGTGCATCATGTGTTGTGTCCGGTGGCAGCTTTATGTCGCTACCTGTGGGCCACTGGTTCTGTATCTGTAGACGCGCGCTGTGTTGATCTGGTTTCCCTGGTTTCTTGTTCCAGGGCTCGTGTGTCTCAGGTTGTCCACAGTGTAATTAAGTCTAGCCAGCTTACAGTCTACCCTCGTGCCCATGGTGTGTGGAAGTATGCTGATCGTGCAGCTGTTTCTGGGTGGGAGCCCCTTCGACTCCCCGGAGCTATCCAGGCTGATATGCTAATGTCAGACTTTGGCATCAGTCATGTGTATGGAGTTCTGTGGGCCTACCGGGGACCACGAGCCAGAACCTGGCCCCCTCAGAGAGGTATGGGGAGCAGTAGCCTATAGAAACCCCCGTGTGGTTGGAAGCATTCTATGTCTGCTGTCGACCGGGTCAAGCACCCAGAAAGGTAAGCGTCCCAAAACAAACCCCTATTCTGGTGAAAATTGCTACAAAAGGCAGAAGAAGTGGATAGAACTCCCCAAAAAGAAACGAGCAAACGATCATGACATCACACATCGCCGCGCAGCTGTCTGCGCAGTTTCCCCTCACCGGTAGGGGAAGGGGGAGCCTCAGACCCCCGTGCCAGCCATCCACCCTTCAGTTCTAAGGCTGATGCTAGAGGCTGAGGTTGTGTGCTCTGGCTCCAGTGATTTTCAGCACTGCTTTGCGTGTAGTGACTGTCCTCGAGGGGTGCGCGAGCCAGGAGCTATTCTACAGTACTCGGACTGCATGCACCTAGGGTTCTCGTCCCTAGGTGCCCTGTAAATACTGCCCTTGGGGCTTGGGGCCACCTTCCACAGGTTCCTTGGGTTCTGCCTCTGGTGAGCCGTTTACTGCTCGGTTTTTCAGCCACCCTTTGGGTGTTTGGGGGGGGGTTTTGTCTCCCTTGTTTACCTTAGGGTATCTTCTTGAGGTTATCTTGAGATGATTTCGGGGCTTTAGTGTCCCCGCGGCCCAGTCCTCGACCAGGCCTCCCACCCCCAGGAAGCAGCCTGTGACAGCTGACTAACACCCAGGTACCTATTTTACTGCTAGGTAACAGGGGCATAGGGTGAAAGAAACTCTGCCCATTGTTTCTCGCCGGCGCCTGGGATCGAACCCAGGACCACAGGATCACAAGTCCAGTGTGCTGTCTGCTCGGCCAACCGGCTCCCAAGAGGCTAAGAGGCAGTTTGCACTGGTAAGGGGCGCAGGGTGTTGTGCAGCTTGTTTTCACCATTCAAAGCGGCCAGCTCTGTTCCTTCTAGGTTTGTTGTTCTCTTGCAGGGTTTTCTTTTTGGTTTTGCCTGGTTTGGGGGGGGGGTCTGCCTTGCTTGTTGTCCCCTTTGTGCCTGACCTGAGTACGGTTCTCTTCTGGTGGTACCCCCTTCTAGGTCCCCCGTGAGTGTACACATCCCTGAGGTTCAGCTTTAGATTGTTACGCGGTAGTTTTGGGCGCTGGTTAGCAGTACCCTGCCTGGGATTTCCTGAGTGTGAGTTCCGTCTCAGGATCCTGGGAAACCCCAAGGGGGTGCGCAGATCCAATGGATGTGACCCCCTGAGTCCCCCCCCCTCGCTTTGTGCGAGTTCGAGGGTTGCTCGGTCCCCTTGTCTCAGGATGACCCTCACTGTTTTTGCCTCCGTCATGCTGCCTGTTGGGTCGATGACACTTTCGACCCAAAGTCCTGTGAGTTTTGTTGCTTGCAGGTGACTAACTTTACCCAGTCCAATGATAATTTTCTTGCGGGTACAGGCAGTGCAGGCGTTGCATGAGCGTTTTAGGTTGTTGCAACGCACTAGGTTGGTTGCTCACCCGGATGCCCCGAGGCTGCTTCGTTTTGCTTATAGAGACCCAGATTTGAGGGTGATGGTCGCTACGGCCTTGGTTCAGTTCGCACCCCCTCGTCCTTCCCCTCTTGTGGTTCATTCTGGTCTACCCGCCTCCTGCATCCAGTCCCAAAACGTCTGAGGGTTTCGGAGTCGGGGCAGGGTCTAGATGGTCTTGAGACTCGGGCAGGTGCCTGAGTCTTCATCTCCCTGCCGAAGCCTCTGGGTCTAACCAGTGGGCCTCCTTATGTCTGGCTTACACTGCTGCGCCGGCCTTTTCTTTTGAGGCCGGTGCTTTGGGCGACGACTCGACCCCGGGTCCTGCGGTGGAGGATCCTGGGGGTGGGGGAGGGGCAGACTTGAGGGCCTTGTGCCCCGTTGGACTCCACCTGGGTTTTTCTGCCCTCTGAGCGGGGCTTACTGTTACAAGGAGTGGGGTTTTCCTTTCCCCCCTCTGCGTATGAATTGGATTTGGTGTCTGCCCCTCCCTGGGTGCGTCGGTTCCGTCTTTCTGGAGGTTTTCGGCTTCCCGCATCCATACGTCTGCGGTGCAGACGGCCCTTGCTGCTTACCTCCTGCGCGACCCGGATTATGCCTCTGTTATGGATCCGTCGTCTTTCAGATTTGGGGCGTCGTTCCCTTTCTGGGTCCGTTACGAGGTTCCAGAGTCGTCCTGGCTGCCGGACTGTCCTGTGTTTGCTTTGGAGGCTTGGCATTCCTTCTGTCGTTCCCGCACACTTGAGTGGTGCGAGGCTTCGACAGTGGTTCAGGTTTTCCTGGGGGGCGACCTAGAGCACCTCAATGAGTGCTTGTTTGCCCCTGCCCTTCCCCGGGATGTTGGCATTGTGCAGCTCCATGTGCAGGATCCCTCCCTTTCGGCTGTGCAGGTTGCTGAAGACTTGCGTGCATGTGGCCTCTTGGCTTCGGCCTTGTGTTTTTTTTCCCTCCTGGAGCTGTCTTTGAACTGGCTTGAGGAGGATGTGGGGGTGCTTGGGGCCGTTCCTGGGTCCGGTGCCTTGGGCTCGGCAGCTCGCTCGTCGGCTGCCTAGTTGAAGCTCTTTGCGCCGATCCTGCAGGATGCAGTTTCGCTGTTTTATGCCTCCGGCTCGCATGTCGGCAGGCTGTGCTTGCCTCCTCTGTGGAATCTGCCTGGGCCCTGGCTCTTAGGATGTCCTCTCCATTTTGTCCTCAGCTTTTTAAGGATTCTGCCATGGCGCAGTATGTGCAGGCTGCTTTGGCTAGTTGTCGTCCTATGTCTGACTTGTTGGTTCTCCGGGGTCCCGGGGGGGGGAGGGGCCTTCCCGGAGGGGTCGTGCCAGGGCTCTAGGTTCCTCTTGCTGAGGTAGGCTGCTGGTGCCAGTTTCGGGTCTGGCCCCACCTTCGGACCCCACCTTCATCTGGTCGGCATGGCACTGTGTGAGGTTCGGGGTCTCGTAAGGGCGCTGGCCTTTTCGCAGTTCACCTTATTGACGGGGCGATGGGGGGGGGGAGAGTCTTGCGCTGTTTGCTCATGCTATGTCATATTTGTGAGCATTTGGGGTCATTTCCTTTGGCCTGCGATGGCGTTGGGTGGCCCCTCCTCTTTCGGGGGGTTCAGGGCTGGTGGGGTAGGCATCTTACCCTGTGCTCTGTCGGGTTGTCTTGGAGTAGGTGCGCTTGGGTGTGGTTAAAACGACAACATCCTTCAGATGGGTTTCCCGTCTGTTCTTAGAACCGAAACGTGACTGTGCTGACCTGAGGTTCATTCTGGACTTGTCCTGTCTGAACCCCTGGGTTCATTGCCCCTCCTTTCGGATGACTACGCTGACCCAGGTTTGGCTCCTGTTGGAGCCGGGTGCTTGGATGGTGTCCCTGGACCTCCGGGACACTTATTGGCATGTCCCAATTCAAACCGGGGTTCAGGGACTGGCTCGGCTTTGTTGTGGGGCATGAAGGTTACGACTTTCATTGCCTCCCGTTCGGGTTGAACCTGGTACCTCGTGTGTTCATGTGCCTTACGTGGGTTGTGGTGGCCCGTCTGTGTCTGTTAGGTGTTCGGGTGTTGGCCTACCTCGAAGACTGGCTGGTTTGGACTCCCAGCCGGTCCTCTTGTCTGCTGGCCAGGGATTTGGTTCTTTTTCAGCTTGCCCGGTTCAGGTTCTTGGTGAACTGGAGGAAGTCCCATCTGGTTCCTTACCAGATTCGGACATGGCTGGGCCTTGTGTGGGGCTCTCGGACCACTTCCTTGTCTCTTCCTCCGGAGTGTCTCCTGCAGCTGCGGTTCCACATGTGCCTGTTTCTGGGGGCTCCTGAGTCACCCTACAGTTTCTCGAGGGTCTGTGCGGGAGCTTGAACTTTGCGATGATGGTCTACCCGCCGGGTCGGGTTTGACTTCGTCGGCTGTTCTGGTTCCTTCGGGGACGTCCCTTCCGCCTCTCTCGCGATCGTTGGGTTCGTCCCCCGGGGCTTTGCGTCAGCTGCTGCGTCGCCCGCTTCCTCTTCGAGTTTTTTGGCGTTCAGTGCCTTGGCGCCTACCCGAGCCCTCGCTCGATGTGTTCACGGACGCGTCGTCTCTCGGCTGGAGCTTCGTGACCAATGTTCACCAGGCCGGCCAGGGGCGATGGGGTCCATCCTTCTGTCGCACCCACAGCATGGTGTTCGTGGTGGTGTGGTTTGCTCTTCGGAGGGTTCGGGTTGCCTGTGGATTGACAATCCGGCTCAATTTGGACTGCTCCCTGGTGGTTCATTGCCTGAACCAAGGGGGTTTGATGCGGTCCTTGGCTCTTTGGCGTTGGTCGCTTCAGGTGACTTGTCTGCTGAGTTCTCGGGGTTTGGCTCTCCTGGCACTTCACGTTCGGGAAATGTTCAACGTCTTGGCGGATGGCCTGTCTCGTTTCGTTCCCCCTGTCCATGGAATGGACGGTTGACGCCGATTCCTTATGTTGGCTCTGCCAGACATTCAGACACCCTGAGGTGGACCTCTTTGCGTCAGCATGGTCGCGGCACCTTCCACTGTGTGTGGCGCCCTTCCCAGACTGCAAAGCCGTCGGGGTCGATGCCTTTCGGCAGGACTGGTCGAGGCGGGGGTTCCTGTACCTCTTCCCCCCTGGTTCAGCTGTTGCTCCAGGTCTTGGCTTGCTTGGAGACGTACCAGGGAAGAGTAGTCCTCTTGTCCCCATGGTGGCCGGCCCAGCCGTGGTTTCAGGCGCTGCTTGCTCGGTGTCTGAACCCGGGGGTTTTCCTGCGGCTCCGCCTCTTCCAGCAGATCGAACTGGTGCGTCACATGGCTGGTTCGATCTTCTCCTCGAGTCTTCGCGTATGGCGTTTTTTTTACTTGAGTTTATCATCATCTCTATGGTGATCAGGGAGCTTCCTTGCTAGTGTCCCACTTGCGGGCTTTGTCTCAGAGGCAGTATGAAGTTTCCTGCCGTTCCTTCCGTTTTTTTTTTTTACTCTTGGTCGTTGTGCTTCACTGTCGGTTCGGGTGGTGTTATCCTTTCTCTCTTGGTTGTTCCAGGACCGTCATCTTGTGCCAAATAGTGTCGCCTCGTATCGTGCGGCGCTGGCGGAGCCGCTTCAGCTTGCTTTCGGTATTGATGTTACTTCTGTCCCATTTCACAAGCTTTGTCTCAAAGGCAGTATGAAGTTTCCTGGCGTTCCTTCCATTTCTTTTTGACTCTTGGTCGTTTTGGTTCGCTGTCAGTTTGGGTGGTGTTGTCCTTTCTCTCTTGGTTGTTCCAGGACCTTCATCTTATGCTGAATAGTGTCGCCTCGTATTGTGTGGCGCTGGCGGAGCCACTTCAGCTTGCTTTCCTTGCTTTCAGCATTGTTGTTACTTCTGTGCCATTTCACAAGCTATCTCATGCGTTGTTTCACCTCCAGCCTGTTTCACAAGTGCCGCCTGAGCCGTCCTGGTCTTTGGACCACATGCTCTCCTTTCTCTCTTCTCGGTTTGTTGTGGCCCCTTCAGTTCAGGATTGTTTCTCGAAGGCTCTTTTCCTGTTGGCATTGGCTTCTTGGGGTTGGGTCGGTGGACTTCGTGCTCTCCTCTGGCACAGGGGTTTCTGCTCTTTCGGTCGTGGCAATCGGTTTGTTAGTCTGCAGCCATCTCCTCCATTTCTGACGAAGAATGAGACAGTTGCTTTCTCGAGGGCTCCTTGGGTTGTCGATGCTTGGTTGGTTAGGCCGGGGGTGCATCATCCTTTGTGTTCAGTTGCGGCCCTCCACCGTTACATGCACGCTACGGCCTTCTGTGTCTGGGGACGCGCTTTGGGTTAATTCGGTTTCCCTCCTTCCCTGTTCACGGGTGTGGGTCTCCAAGGTCGTCCGCAAGATTATTAAGGCTAGCCAGCCTGCGGTCTATCCCCATGCCCATGACATTTGTAAGTTTGCTGTTCTTGCTGCCGTCTTTGGCAACATGTCCTGGGCTGACATTCGGGCGCGGGGATTTTGGTGGTTGAACAGAGCCCTGGCTGCGTGCTACCTCGTGAACGTTCCAGGGCCTAATCGCGCCTGTGTCACTTTGGATCGGCGGTTGCGGCCAGTTGTCTCGACTTCGGGTTGAGGAGTGAGCAGCGACTGCATCTTGGGTAAATCCCTGTAATTTTCCTGTGTGGGTAGTTAGCTCCGGGAGCCGAAGGGGCTCCCCCTAAAAAATGAGCGTTGAATGTAATGAAATGCCATTTTCTGGATGAGACCTGGAGGCTCCCTGGCATCCCTCCCTCCCTCCCTCCCTCCCCCCAATCTGCAGTTTTTCATGTGTTTGGATGTCCAGCCTCAGAACTGAAGGGTGAATGGCTGGCGTGGGGGTCTGAGGCTTCCCCTTCCCCCTCCCGGGGAGGGGGAGCTGCACAGACAGTGGCGCGGCAACATGTAACGTCATGCTCGTTTGCTCGTTTCTTTTTGGGGAATTCTATCCACTTGTTCGGCTTTTTGTAGCAACTTTCACCGGAATAGGTTTTTTGGCGGGATGCTTACCTTTCTGGATGCCTGATCTGGTCAATGGCAGACATAGAATGCTTCCAACCACACGGGGGTTTCTATAGGCCATTGCTCCCCATGCCTCTCCGAGGGGGCCAGGTTCTGGCTCGTGGTCCCCGGTAGGCCCACAGAACTCCATACACATGACTTATGTCAAAGTCTGACATTAGCATATCAGCCTGGATAGCTCCAGGGAGTCTCCGGGTCTCACCCAGAAAATGGCATTTCATTACATTCAACACTGGTTTTCTGAGGGGAGCCCTGTCGGCTCCCTGGAACTAACTACCCACAGAGTTAGATCTGGATCCGTCAAAGGGACGGATCCAGGTGGCGAACACCATGCACCCTTCAGCGGAAAGCGAGACAACTGGCTGCAACCCCCATCCCAAGGCGACACAGGCCCGAACGAGCCTGGGAACGACACGAGACAACGAGCAGCCAGGGCCCTGTATGACCGCCAAAAAAGCCCCATGCCCGATGTCAGCAATGACACGCCGCCAAGGCGGCAGCAAGAGCAGTGAAACCACGAATGCCACGGGCAAAGAACACAGGCTGGCTAGCCGCAATAACACGGCGGACGACCTGGGACACCTTCTCCTGCAAACAGGGAAGAACGGAACCGGATCAACCGAAAGCGCGCCCAGGACACAGAAGCCGCGGCATGCAAATAACAGCGGAGGGCCGCAACTGAACAGAAAACACGACGCACCTTCTGCCCGACCAACCAAGCACCAACAAACCAAGGACCCCCGGAACGCTGCAGCCTCACCCCATGCCAGAAAAGAGGGAGACGGCTGCAACCAAACAAAACAAACGCCATGACCGAAGGAGAGCAAGAAGCTCAGCGACCCGAGCCCTAAAGGCAAATGCCAACAGGAAAAGAGCCGTCAAAACAAACCTGCATCGAAGAGGCCACCACCAACCGAGGAGAAGAAAGAGCATGCTGCCCAGAGACCAGGACGGCCCAAGCAGCGCAAGAACAGGCCGGAGGTGAAACAACGCACGAGACAGCCTATGAACGGCACAGATGGAACACCAAGACCGAAAGCAAGCCGAAGTGGCTCCGCCAGTGCCGCACAAAACGAGGTGACAGTATGCGGCAAGTCAACGGCCCCCAACCCCCACCAGAAAAACCAAGCCATGCCAATAAACGCAGCCACCTAAGAAGGGACAGAAGGAAAGGGAAGGACCGTCAAATTACCCCATACTGCCGCCAAGAAAAGCGCGCAGGTGGAACACCAACTACGAAGCCACCCAACCACCTACCGATGAGAGACTCGAGGCAGAACCCAACCAGCCCCGTCAAGGTTCATCCAAGCCTAGGAAGAGGCGGAGCTGCGGGAAGATCTCGGGCGTGACCACCGAGGAGGCAGAGCCGGAAACCCAAGCCGGCAAAGACGGAGACGGAACGTCTGTCGTACAGAAACCCCCCCCCCCCGATGCGAGACCCCAGAGAAGGAACACCGCGAGACCCTGAAAAAGCCCACAGGCAGGGCAAGCCAGGAAAACAGGAACCCAAACCTGGCAACAGGAAGGCTAAAAGGCACAAATAAAACACACAACAGGGTGAAGGAGATGCACGAGGAAGGGAAGTGGTGGAAGCGGACCCCCACACACAGCTGCAAGTGCAGACCTGACACAGCCCAGGAGATGTCAGGGAAATGACAGAGGAGAGGCAGGACGAAAGAGCCAAAGCGCATCCCCAGGCACAAAACTACCGCAAAATGTCAACCCACAACATCCCAGTAACACAGTAACAAGTAGTAAGGTAACACAGTAAGGTTTTTTGAAAAACAGCGCCATCTGTTGGACGTAAAAGCAACACATGCTGTAATCTCCAAAAGTTCAACTCCATGTAACTCTATAATGGAGATCAGGTTTTGGCCTCTGGTCACTGGTAAGATTGTAATGACTTACATGGCCCTGGCATGGATTGTAAAACTGTGTGGAATATCCAAAAGATCCTTGGATAAATAGGGAAAAAATTCCACAAACCACAATTATTAAACAAGAAAAATGATAAATTTAATAGGCCTTAACACACAGTTTTATGACTGCTATGTTTCTGATGGAGCAAACTATGTAAGGTGCGGATCCCAAATACAGTACTAATCTATCCCATGTGTTTACTATTATACTAATTTATCCCATGTGTCTACTATTATACCAATTTATCCCATGTGTTTACTATTATACTAATCTATCCCATGTGTTTACTATTATACTAATCTATCCCATGTGTTTACTATTATACTAATCTATCCCATGTGTTTACTATTATACTAATCTATCCCATATGTTTACTATTAAGTTGAAAAAATTTAACATACAATAGATTTAAATCTATTAGCTAGATAGACAATAGATTAGATTTAGTCTGATTTCAAATTGATGGCATCCACAATCACTTGGTACAAGCTTATCTTGCAATGAGTCTTTCTACTCTGTCAAAATGTATTTGACCTCAATCTTAGTGCTATATGGGGTATCAAATCCATCCATTGTATCTTAGATAAACTTTCAAAGCTGGACAGGTGAGCTTTGTTAATAAGCTTCTTTGTAGATTTGCACACCTCATGCACATACTGTAGGGATAAACAAAATCAGCTTCAGTATATATATTTATCTGATTTCATTACTTGATTATGATAATTGGTGTATGTCAACAGGTCAGTAACTCGGTCCTACTACCGTGGAGCAGCTGGAGCATTATTGGTATATGACCTGACCTCCCGTGATAGTTACAATGCTCTGGGTAATTGGCTTGGTGATGCACGAACTCTGGCGTCTCCTAATATCATGATCCTGTGTGTTGGGAACAAAAAAGACTTGGAGGAAGAACGACAAGTAACATTCATGGAAGCTTCACGATTTGCCCAGGAAAATGGTATGAAATTGTTGTTATACCATAAGAAATTAAATATGTAGACTAACCACTGTACTGTGCTGAAGTTTAATAGGTCACTGGTGTCCAGAAAAATGATTCCTGTCCCCCATCCCAATTTTTTCATTCAAATATTGTTAAAATGCATTCCCTGATCACGGAAACTAAAAGAAAATATTGTATGCGACGTACTTTGTGATGGGGACGGGGAAGTGTGGCAATATTCAGGCGTTGACAGAATACTAGTCAGCAGTAGTGTGCTCCTGCAAATACATGTTTACATAATTGTTTCATTGTCTTTGATTGTTTTTATATTTAGTGTTTGCAGAAATATTATTCAATAGTGTGTAATTTGAGGAATTTCTGTACATATTTAACACTTTCGCTGCCCCGGCAGGCGATCCGCCGCTCACCTGAAGGTCGGCTGAGCGGTGTGCATGAACTCCCCCCACCCACAAATGTTTATGCTTTTTTAGCTTACTGACCTCAATTTTCATGCTATGTCATTCAATTTAGTATCAAATTGTTTGCAACAGAATACTGTAAAGGGATATCTGCATATAAGAACATATAAGTCTCACTTTTCTATACTTTAGACCCGCCGGGCACTGCAAGGTAACCCGAGCGTTGCCCGAGAGCTCACCACTCCAATGTTTATTCTCTTTTCAGCTTTCTCATCTCAATTTCCGTGCTATGTCGTTCAATTTTGTATCAAATTGTTTGCAATAGAATGCTGTAATGGATTATTTGCATATAAAAACACAGAAGTCTCACTTCTCTATACTTTCGACGAAAACTCAATAACTTTTCCCTCATATGTGTTTCTTTCATTGCTTTCATCATGGCTTGGCTCTGTTCTTGATCAGAATCCACCTGGAAGTCAATTTGCAGTTTTTATATAGCCAGTAACAACAAATACCTGAGATAAAATAAACAGAATGGCAAAACTTTTTGACTCCATGGAAGGCTGTGGCTGTCATGAGCGAGGTCACGAGAAAAGTTTGCCTGCTGCGTGGGGTGGGCATCCACATAGTGGGGTCAGGATGCCACATGGGGTATACAGTGAATGGGAATACATTGGTGCTCATTTTAAAACAAGTCCCATAGTAATCAGACAATGGAATTTTTACACATTTTTAATTATTGACGCCGTTCGTGTCATGCCGCATACTCCGTATTTTACTTTCATGATGGAATGTGTGTGATCGGGCAACGAAACTGTTAAATGTGTGAAACATTGCTGTGCTCAGAAATATAGTGTTCATATCTAGTGACAGGTATATTATATTCTTAGCTCATTAAAACAGTTTTTGCTGTTATTATACTACATACACACATCTACACTATATAAATAAAAATGTAAATGTTCGTTTGTTCAAAATCGCTAATCTCCGAAAGTTCTTCACTGATTGCTTTGAAATTTTCACACAACGTTCCATTCGCATCCGAGCAGGTTTTTATATACATACTATATAGATGTCACGTCTGTCACGGTAAAAAAACATGCTTTTTCTGAGCATGTTTCCCTCATGTGAGGGAAATCTTTGAAACCTCTTTACCAATTCCTTTGAAATTTTGACAGAAAGTTGCATTTGAATAGGCACGGCTTTTTATATATCTACTATATACATGCCTCACCTGTGACAGGAAAAAACATGTTTTTTCTGGGGGGGAGCCCCTACAGTTCCCCGGGGCTATCCAGGCTGATATGCTAATGTCAGACTTTGGCATCAGTCATGTGTATGGAGTTCTTTGGGCCTACTGGGGATCAAGGCCAGAACCTGGCCCCCTCAGAGAGGCAAGGGGAGCAATATGCTATACAGTGGTACCTCGGAACACGAGTGTCCCTGTATGCGAGTTTTTCGGAAGACGAGCAGGATTTCCTCAGAAAATATGTCTCGGAACGTGAGGGTTACCTCGGGACGCGAGTTTGTTGATACGCGTACAGGCTGACCTGGCGCGTGGTGGTTCGGCGATCGTCGCCCCTCCGCCCCTCAGTTTACCATTGTCTCGCGCTCAGTGACTACCTCGCATCAATTCTTCTGGCGGATTTTCAGTGTTTTGTTGGATTTTTGGTGATTTTGACTATACAATTTGTTATTATATATCTCACCATGGGTCCCAAGAAAGCCAGTGGTAAGGATAATGGCCAGAAAGCCCATGTGAGGATGACAATAGAGGAGAAACAAGAGATCATTCGGAAGCATGAGAACGGTACACGTGTTGTTGAACTTTGTAGGCAGTAGAACAAAGCCACATCAACAATATGCACTATACTTACGAAGAAAAATGAGATTATGAGTGCTAAAGTGGCAAAAGGAGTAAGAACAATAACGAAACAAAGACCACAAATACTTGAAGAAGTGGAAAAGTTGTTATTAATTTGGATACACGACAAGGAGTTAAGGGGAGATATTGTTTCGGAGGCCATTATTTGTGAGAAAGCCAGGGTATTGCACGAAGACCTTCTAAAGAAAACCCCTGCAACGAGTGATGCAGATATGAAAGAGTTTAAGGCAAGCAGGGGCTGGTTTGAAAAATTTAGAAGGAGAAGTGGTATCCATAGTGTTACAAGGCATGGGGAGGCAGCCAGCTCAGACAAACCAGCCGCTGGACGATTTATTGAGGAATTTAAAGAGTTTGCAGAGGCTGAGGGATACCTACCGCAACAAGTGTTTAATTGTGACGAAACAGGACTGTTTTGAAAAAGAATGCCTAAGAGGACATACATTACCAAGGAGGAAAAATCCTTGCCCGGACACAAGCCTATGAGAGATAGGTTTACGCTTGTGCTGTGTTCAAATGCGAGTGGCGATTTGAAAATTAAACCCTTACTAGTGTATCATTCTGAAAATCCAAGGGTTTTCAAACAGTATAAAGTGCAGAAAACCCATTTGTGTGTGATGTGGAAGTCTAATAAAAAAGCATGGGTGACTAGGCTTATTTTTTCGGAGTGGGTGAATGAAGTGCTGTGCCCTACCATAGAAAAATATCTGCAGGAGAAACATTTGCCACTCAAAGCAATTTGCCACTTCTCCTCGACAATGCTCCTGCTCATCCTCGAGGCTTGGAAGATGATTTGTTGCCCAGATACAATAAATTCCTCACAGTTAAATTTCTTCCTCCTAACACCACTCCTCTAATTCAGCCTATGGACCAGAAAATCATAACGAATTTTAAGAAACTTTTTGAAAGGGCACTTTTCCGGAAATGTTTTGAAGTGACTGAAGCCACAAACCTCACCCTCAAAGAGTTCTGGAAACACCATTTTAACATTTGTAGTGCTTTAAAACTCGTTGAGAAAGCCTAGCAAGAAGTGACTCAAAGAACCCTGATCTCTGGCTGGAGAAAATTGTGGCCTGAATGTGTGAGAGAACTAGACTTTGAGGGGTTTGAGCCTGTAAATGATGCGCCTATTGTTGAGGAAATTGTTAGTCTAGGCCAGCAAATGGGCTTGGAATTGGATAGTGATGATGTGGAGGAGTTGGTGGAAGAACACAACGAAGAACTGACCACCGAAGAACTCCAAGCCCTTCAACAGGAACAGCATGACAACGCAGCGGATGATTCTACAGTGGAGGAGGATGAGGCAGTAGCGAATGTCCCTTCTGCAGTAATTAAGAAGGTGTGTCAGATATGGGAAAAGATTCAAATAATTGTTGAAAAGACTCACCCAGAGAAAGCTGTAGTAGGCCGTTGCCTTAATCTTTTCAATGACAATGTGATGCCTTACTACAGAGAGAGCATGCGAAGAAGGGAAAAGCAAGCTTCCATGGACAGATATGTGGTGAGAAAATCGAGCAGTGAGCCTCAACCAGGACCTAGTGGCACTCAGATAAAACGTGCCAGGGAGAGCACACCAGAAAGGTCCTCACTGCCTGATGTGATAATGGAAGGGGACTCCCCTTCCAAACAGTAACTCCTCTCCTCCTCCCCCCTCCTCACCATCTTCCATACGCCTACAGCATTCAACAGCAAGGTAAGTAATAACTTGAACATAGTTTTGTAGGTTTATTTAGATGAATTAGGTATAAAAATTTAGTTTGATATGGGGTTTTTGGGGTAGTCAGGAACAGATTAATTCATTTCCCATTATTTCTTATGGGGAAATTAGCTTCGGAATGCGAGTTTTCGGAATACGAGGCGTCTCCAGGAACCAATTAAACTGTTAAACTGAGGTATGCCTGTAGAAGCCCCCCGTGTGGTTGGAAGCATTCTATGTCTGTCATTGACCAGGTCAGGCACCCAGAAAGGTAAGCATCCCAAAACAAACCCCTATTCTGGTGAAAATATTGCTACCAAAAGCCGAACAAGTGGATAGAACTCCCCAAACAAAAACGAGCAAACTAGTGTGACGTCACCCGTTGCTGCGCTGTTGACTGCGCAGCTCCCCCCTCCCCGGGAGGGGGAAGGGGAAGCTCCAGACCTACTGCGCTGGCGATCCACACCCCAATTCTTGAGGCTGATGCTATAGGCAGCGGTTGTGTGCTCTGGTTCCAGACTTTTACGGCGCTGTGCCTTGTGTGTGGCAGCTGTTCTCCAAGGGTGCGAGAGCCAGGAGTTACTCTTCAGTACTCGGGCTGCATGCGCCTAGGGTTCCCTTCACTAGGTGCCCTGTAAGTACTGCCCTTGGAGCTTGGGGTCACTTTCCACAGGCTCCTTGGGATCTGCCTCTGTGGGTCCGTTTAACTGTTTGGTTTTTCAGCCGCCCTTTAGGTACTTGGGTGTTTTGTCTCCCTAGTTTACCTTAGGGTAAGAGGCAGTTTTGCACTGGTAAGGGGCGCAGGGTGCTGTGCAGCTTGTTGTCACCAAATCACAGTGGCCGGCTCTGTTCCTTGGGGGTATGCTGGCCTCTTCTGGGTTTTGTTTTTCTTTTTACCTTGGTAGGGGGTTCTGCCCTACTTGCCACTGGTGTTTGGCCTCATCCGGATACTTGGTGGTGCCCCCTGCTAGGCCCCCGTGAGCGTACACGTCCATGGGATTCAGCTGTAGACAGTTTGTTTGGTAGTTTTGGGCGCCGGTTAGCAGTACCCACCCTGGGTTTACCTGAGCGCGAGTCCTCTTATAGTAAATGCTCAGAACCTGGGAATCCCCTAGGGGATGCGTGGAGTCCCCCCCTCGCTTCATGCAAGTTTGAGGGTTGTTCGGTCCCTTTGTCTCAGGGCAACCCTCACGGTTTTTGCCTCCGTTACGCTGCTTGATGGGTCGGTGACACTTTCGACCCTGAGTCCTGTGAGTTTTGCTGCTTGCTGGTGACTCAATTTACCCAATCTGCGGATGATCTTCTTTGGGTACAGGCTGCACAGGCGTTGCATTCTAGGTTTCGTTTGTTGCAATGCGCTTGTTGGTTGCTCACCCGGATGCACCGTGGCTGCCCCATTTTGCTTATAGGGACCCGGACTTGGGGCGGGGTTCACCTCGACTCTGGTTCAGTCCACACCTCCTCGTCCTTCCCCTCCCGTTGTTCGTTCTAGTCCCCCTCCCCTGCTTTCGACCCCGAAACGTCTTAGGGTTTCGGAGTCGGAGCAGAGGTTAGTTGGTCTTGAGACTCGGGCAGCCTTGGGGGATGCCCCTTCCGATGTGGCGACGGAGGCATTCGAGTCTACTCCCCCGGCCAAAACCTCTGGGTCTGACCAGTGGGCCTCCTTCTGTCCGGCTTTTACGGCTGTTCGACATTATCTGGTGGGTTCAGTGCTTGGGGGGGGGGACTCGGCCCCAGGTCCTGCGAGGAACCTTGGGCTGGGGAGGGGTTGACTTGGGGCCTTGGGCCCTGTTGGACCCCACCTGGGTTTTTCTGCCCTCTGAGCAGGGCTTACTGTTTACAAGGAGTGGGTTTTCTCCCCCCCCCTCCCCCTCTGCGTACGAGTTGGACTTGGTGTCTGCCCCTCCCCTGGTTCGGTTCCGTGTTTTCCCGGGTGCTTCAGTTCCGTCTTTCCGGAGGTTTTCGACTTATCGCATCCACCTTGGATGCAATAAGCTGAAAGCTGGATGGGAGGGTTCTTGGTGAACTGGAGGAAGTCCCATCTGGTTCCTTACCAGATTCGGACATGGCTGGCCTTGTGGGGCTCTCGGACCGCTCTTCGTTGTCTCTTCCTCTGGAGTCTCTCCTGTGGCTGCAGTCCTGCATGCGCCTGTTTCTGGGGGGGGCTCCCGGGTCACCTGGCGGTTGCTCGAGGGTCTGTGCGGGGAGCCTAAACTTGGCAATGCTGATCTACCCGCTGGGTCGGGTTTGACTTCGCCGGCTGTTCTGGTTCCTTCAGGGACGTCCCTTCCGCCTCTCTCTCGTGATCGCTGGGTTCGGACCCCAGGGGGCCTTGCATCGGTTGCTGCGTCGCTGGCTTCCTCTTCGGTTTTTTGGGGTTCAGTGCCTTGGCGCCTACCCGAGTCCTGCTCGATGGGCTCACGGACGCGTCGTCTCTCGGCTGGCGTGCTTTGTGACCAGTGCTCCCAGGCCGCCAGGGATGGTGGGGTCATCTTTCCGTCGAGCCCACAGCACAGTGCGGGAATTCGTGGTGGTATGGTTTGCTCTTCGGGGGCTTCGGGTCGCCCGCACGTCGACGATCCGCTCCATTCGGACTGCTCCCCGGAGGTTCATTGTCTAAACCGGGGGGAGGGGTTCGATGCGCTCCTTGGCTCTTTGGCACTGGTCGTTTTGGTCGACTCGTCTACTGAGTTCTCGGGGTTTGGCTCTCCTGGCAGTTCACGTGCGGGAGTGTCCAACGTCTTGACCGACGACCTGTTTTGTTTCGTTCCCCTGTCCACGGAATGGACGGTCGATGCGGACTCCTTCCGTTGGCTTTGCCAGACGTTCGAATGCCCCGGGGTGGACCTCTTTGTGTCAGTTTGGTCGCGGTGCCTCCCCCAGTATGTGGCGCCCTTCTCCAACTGCAAGGCCGTCGGGGTCGATGCCTCTGGCAGGACAGTTGAGGTTGGGGTTCCTTTACCTCTTTCCCCCAGTTCCGCTGTTGCTCCTCGTCCTGACTCACTTGGAGACTTACCAGGGAAGA
>WNGS01164858.1:184660-196879 GCA_020271785.1 Procambarus virginalis | reverse complement strand
TCAGATTTTCTTCAATAGTCCGTGTGGGTCGTCTGCAGGCTTTGGCATAGCCTTAAGTGGGAGCCGGTGGATGAGCGGCCAGAACACTGGACGCATGATCCTGTGGTCCCCGGTTTGATCCCGGGCACCGGCGAGAAACAATGGACAGAGTTTCGGGTTTCACCCTGATGTGCCCCTGTTATCTAGCAGATAAGAAAGTAGTACCGATGGGAGTTAGTCAGCTGTCATGGGCTGCTTCCGGGGTGGAGGCCTGATTGAGGCCCGGGCCGCAGGGATACTAGCCCCGAAATCATCTCAAGTTCTCAAGATAGGCCTTCAGAGGCGAGGTTTGGCTCCTCTTGAGTTGTACCACTACCTTAGTAGTACAAGGTCCCAAAAGTCTTTGGGGACTTTGGTTTGAGCCAATGGGGGCTATCTGTGTGCCCTTTTTGTATTATTTGTTGTTCAGATTTTGTGTGAGCAGAGGCAAGTACATATCCTCTTTACAACTAAGCTGCATTCCCCAGTTTCTTTTCCTTGGGGATGTTGTTAGGTTGTTTCAGATTTAGCCTACTCAGGGACGAAGTGTCGCATTGTAGCACACGGAGCATATGGGTGAGCCCTTAAATGAGTTTGCCTTATAGCATGATAACCTTTTTCTTGTGATATTTGGGATCTAAGCTTTAAATGGAGGAGGGGATTTCTCCTTTTTACTTTCTTTCCCTGCCCTTATTTTAGTCGCTTTTGTTTGTTTAGTGCACATGCTTTTAATCTTTGGTTTATTACAGTTCTCTGTGGTGGCGGATGTAGATGCAGAATTCTCGCTTAATGAGTCCGCATTCTTTAATGGCTTTTCTAACTTATTGTAGTCGCAGGTGGAATGTGCATCTATGCAGCCTGCTAGTTGGGATAAATGTTTGAGTTTGCTGACCGAAGGGGTTCAGTAGCTTCACATTTCACTAAGTAGTGCAATAGTGGCGACTCTGCTTCAGTTTCACATATGTCACACTCTTTAACTATTTGGTTCATTAGGGGACTCCCCGGCTTGAGTTTATCAAGGAGTGGCCTCTGTCGCGGCCCCGGTTCTTCCTTCATGAATGGGTCTGGGTGTAGTTGCAGCTCAGAGTCCCCCTCTTTTGACTGCTTGGTGCTGAGTACTTTGGGAATTGCAGCTTTTTCCCTCAGTCTTGCTTTCTTCTTCAGCCTGCTGGAACTGTCTTGCTTCCTCGGATGTGGCTTGTTTGGGTATTTGGGTTGAGAGGGGGGACAGGTTATGTGGCCCTTGGCTGGGGGTCTGGTTTTGGCTGCTGCTGCATTATCTGCTTCTTGAGGTTATACCTTGAGATGAGTTCAGGTGCTTAGCGTCCCCGCGGTCGTCGGTCCGTCAGACCATGGCCCCTTTTTGTTGCATCATTTCCCCAGAAAGCTTCCCGTACAGCTGTCTAACCCGCCCGGTTACCTATTACTGTGTTGACTGCTAGTAACGGGCACAGGTGAAGAAACATTTGCCCACTTGTCGTCTTGCTTCTCTGCCATCCACTGAGTATCAGAACCGCAGAACCTGGATCAGGACAACTAATCCGAAGCGCTGTCCACTCAGCTGTCAGCGCCCTGTTGAACTGTTGCGTCAATGCCGCTGTGGAGGCAGTTTCTATGCTTTTCCACCTCTCGTCTCACGTGTCGGCAGACTGTGCTTGCTGTCTTTGAATTTGGCTTGTGGCTCTTCAGTTCTTTCTTCATCGTTTGTCCCTCTGTTGTTCCCAGAGGACAGTGGTGCCCAGTTTCTTCGGTCACCCACTTCTCTCTATCTGTTGCTGTCCTATTTTCGGACTTGTTGGGCTGCTAGGGTGGTTCGCTGGCCCTTTTTCGACTGGGTCGGGTAGGCCTCTGGTGCTAGTTCTATGTTGGGTGGGTCTCCCCCGAATGCTTTTTTGTATCTGGGTCGAACGAAATGTTAGCTCTGTTGCGAAGGTTTCTTTCTTCCGGAGTTCGTGTCAGCCCTTTCGTGGGTCGCCCCCAGTGACGGGGCGATAGAGGGGAGGCGTGTCTCTTTTTGCCCGTAACCTGATTCTGCGATTCTGGGCTGGTGGGTTTTGGGTGGCAGTTTCTTCTGGCCTTCATGGCGATGGGTGGCCCTTTTTCCTGGCCGTGGGGGGGGGGGGGTTGGGACTCTGGGAGTTCAGGACTCCTCTTCCCTGTCCATCCGTATAATTGTCTTGGAGTGGATTAGCTTGGGCGTAACCAAAATGATCTCGTCCTCAATATTGGTTTTTTCGCTTGTTTACAGTGTCTGAAACGGGACTGTGCAGGAAGCGATCTTCAGTACATTCTGAACTTCTCTCCTCTGAACCGGTTTAACCCTTGCCCCTCCTTTCGGATGATTACGTTATCCTAGGTCCAGCTCAATCTCAATCAGGGCGCTTGGACGATTTCCCTGGACCTCAAGGACATATATTGGTAAAGTCTCTATCCATCTGGGGTTCAGGGATTGGTTAGGTTTCGTGTGGGGTGATAGGCTTACTGACTGTTTCATTGTCTTCCGTTCGGGCTTAAATCTGGCACCTCAGTTTATACCACATGCATGCTCGCTCATGGTGGGCCCATCGCGTTTGCTAGGTTCTTTGGGTTTTGTCCCACCTCGAAAATGACTGGGTGGTGTGGGATTCCAGCTGTCTGCTTGTCTGCTACCATTGGTTTGGTTCTTTCCCAGCTTGTCGAATTCGGGTTCTTGGTGAACTGGTGAAATTCCCAGTTGGTTCCATCTAAGGTTCAAACTTGGCTGGGCTTTTGTGGGATTGTTGGACTGCGTCCCTTTTCTTTCCTTCTGCGCTGTGCTTCAGTTGCAGTCCCTTATTGGCCGTTTTTTAGGGGCACCCTGAGTTACTCTGTGGTTGTTACGTGTCGTTAATATAGCTCAAAATTGAATTGGTGTACACACCTGCTGAGGGCATAGAAAACAGTGGGAAGGCTAATTTAAGCATAACTCAATTAATTCCAGTAATATTTACAATACAAGTTATATACGCCATCAACAAGTTATCTTCAAACATATGTACACTTTCATTACGAACACTGACTGTTCCAGTATTACCACTGGACTGTGGCGGCTGAGAAAAACTTTTTTTCCAGAAACTGTGCAGGTCTGAGAAAGGCACCAATTTAAGATTTTGTACCAGTCAAAACGCATGAGCGGTAGGTTGGGTACGAAATGACTCTGAGGACCTCCAGATGAGAGAGCAGCCATCTTGGAAAAAATTCCAAGAATGCCCTAGGGCTAGCTGGATGGCGTTAGTTCCGAGTGAGCAAACCATGGGTGGACGCACGTGCCTCTGGCGTCACCAATCCCCTGCTGTCCGACGTGGTGTTGAAAGATCTCTCTCAGTTGGCGAAATTACAGACCTTATTGGTTTGAAGACAGTAAGGGTCATGATATTGATGAAGCTGGCGCAATAAGACCTAACACAATGGTCGATCTAAGTGATACTAGCACCGATGAAGACTATACAGCGAGCATATCCAGTAGTGGGCTGAGCGCCACCCTATAACCACCCATGGTCTCTCCATTTTCTGCTATACCATTCTCAAGGTTCCGCTCTGCCTCTCTCCTTTCTGGATGAGTAGTTGTTGTCTCGCATCTTTGTATCACTGTATAGTTTGGGGGTTTGGCCCCTTCCATGCTTGTGTCTTTGATCTTAGCCCTCTCGCAATTTCTGTTGAACCATATCCTGTTTCCTGGGTCTGCATCTCTGTTTGGTATGAATGTTTGTGTGCCTTCATCGTAATATTTTGCAAAATATGGCATACATCTCATCTACTTCCTTACCTAGCAAAAAGTCGTACCAATTATACCCATGAAAAAAAAATTTCTAAGTTTCCCATAGCGTCCTCTCTTTGAATCGAGTTTAACAACTGTTTCATTGTCCTCATTTTCTACTATATTATATCGCAAAGCGTATTTAATGTCCAAGAGGACGTGATCACTCTTTCTCGAGGGAGGAAGGTACTGGATGTCAAATACCTCTTCTTCTTTCCTGGTGAATACTAGATCCAGTACTGACGGAACATCCCCTTCCCTCATTCTTGTGGCCTGCTTGACGTGTTGATACATGAATGTCTCCAAGATGAGGTTTACAAATCTGCCTGTCTAAATGTCTTCTGTTCTTGCCTCGTAGGCCTCCCAGTTTATTGTTTTAAAGTTAAAGTCCCTCAGTACGAACAATTGGGATTTATCTTTATCAGCTCTTACCATAATCTCTCTCATGACCATTATGAGACCCTCTCGTTTGTCATCCAGTTCTTCCTTTGTCCATGTGGTGCTTGCTGGTGGGCTGTAGGCATTTAAAATTATCAGCTTATCAT
The DNA here is from genome assembly GCA_020271785.1 of Procambarus virginalis. Taxonomy (NCBI): domain Eukaryota; kingdom Metazoa; phylum Arthropoda; class Malacostraca; order Decapoda; family Cambaridae; genus Procambarus; species Procambarus virginalis. The sequence continues at coordinate 192,541 of WNGS01164858.1, read as the reverse complement.
CTTGATTCCAGATCTGCAATGCCATTATGTCAATATCTCGAGGGTTTTAAATTATTAACTCTTTTACCTTCAGGTGTTCTTTCACCAGCACAGCCACTCCTCTTCCCTTCCTACTTTTCCTGTCACGTCTCCAAACTGAGTAGCCCCTTGGGAATACGACTTCATTTAAAACATTTTCTTCAAGTATTGTCTCTGTTAACCCTTAAACTGCGCATGGCGTACGTATACGCCCTGAGTAACATGTCCCACGGTGCGCATGGCATATATATACGCCATAGGGTGCCAGGCCCGATTCAAATGGCCCGCGGCTACACAAGATTCACATTAGCTTCCTCAGGGCTCTTGTAAACAGACGCCATTTTTTTAAAAAATCGTGGGCAATATTCTCAGGTGTGAGAGGCACAGTACTGTTGGAGCAACCAAGGCTGGCGCACGCAGCATGAGCGAGCAGCATTGCTGTTCAGCTTGTGACCACAGCATCGCCGAAAAATGTCAAAATAAATATATAATTGTTATTATCTAGCGATGACAATATTACAGATGACCCCTGACTGTGATATAAATAACCAGGGTTGTGATAATAGCAGGATTGTTGTAATAATTAGCGCTGTAGGAGGAGTGATGCTGAGAGACGGAGGGAGACAGCATCGTTTACTGTGTGGCCACCTGTTATTGTTTACATTCACCATACCAGCTCAGTGGTTCTCTATGGTGAACACAAATGTAGATACTTATATATAATGTGTGTATTAGTGTAATAACAGCAAAAGGATTATGCTGGGAGGAGCCATTTGGGTGATGGAGGTGACGTCGTCTGCACGATTTGTTTAGCTGTTTAGAGGGTGGCCACTATGCTCTTTGGGCGCACTACAAGCTTAGGTGTACAGTTACAGTGCATAAAACATGTAGATATTTATATATAATGTGTGTATATAGGGTAATAACACTGCAAACAGTATTGTTGGGGGAGAAAGTTTAGTGCGTGTGACCTTGAATGAGTGAGGGAGCCGCCAGCTGTGTATAGCGACGACTCTTAGTGCCTGAACTAACTACTGTATATCAGCTTAGCTGTACAGTTGTGGTGAACAAAATATATACATACTTATATATAACGTCTGTATATAGTGTAATAACACCACAAATGGTATTGTTGGGGAAGAAAGTTTAGTGCGTGTGTTGAGGGACTGGCAGCGAGTGGCTGGCTGGTGTGTGGCGGTAACTCTTCGTTGCTTTTCAACTCTCAATACCAACTTAGTGGTTCGTTATGGTGACCAAAACATGCAGATACTTATATATAACCTGTGTATAGAGTGTAATAGCAGCAAAACTATTTGTTTATTGTTTTATAAACATAATAATAATAGAATCACAAATATGCACACCATACTTTTGAGTATAGCGATTATTCTCCACTTTTATTATATAAATATATTACAATACACACTATTGAATAATATTACTGCAAAAAAAATAAAAAAAAATCATTTGGAGACATTGAAACAATTAGGTAATAATATCTTTGTGGCAACTCCCACCTGGCAGCGCGGGTGACGGTGACCGGCCCTGACGATCGCTCTGTCAACGCCCACTTTTTGCCAGACTTCCTCAGTCAATTGCGCCCAAAATATGTCGCCTACGATTTTTTTTTATTTTTCCCGTGCTCAGGGGACACAAATTAACGTGTTTAGAAGACGAAAAATTTTTTTGAATTTTTTTTTCTTGCGCACGGGTGTAAATGTCCCCAGGACCCCTGAGCAGTGTAAGGGTTAATGCGACAATACTGTAACCCCGCGATTATCCGGGATTCGAACATCCGGAAAACGCCCTTATAAATCGTGATCGAATAAAGTTATCACAATATCCGGCCAAAATGGCCACAGGAACCGGATTAAAGCTGGTTTGGCCGGATGAACATTCGGTCATACCGTATTAATCCCGTCTGTGGCTCTAGACGCATGGTGGAGGAGGGGGTGGGGTGGGTGGGTGGTGTCGGGAGGGTGGGAGGAGAGCGTCGGGAGGGACCACCTGGGTACAGGAATTACCATTAATTTTAGAACAATTAATCATAGCCAAAAACAAATGAAATAAGTACTAGTAATTATGTAATAACAAATAAATAAGTTTTCTAAAAGCAATGTGCATAGGCTGAAGTTTCCTTAAAAAATATGGAGTTTTTTTCCTCCTGGCAGCCTACGTAAGGTGCTATAGCTGCCCCACCCCAAGTGGACCCGTCCAACACTGGTCAACCCATGTGCGTCCGTCCCTCGTGTTATACACAGTGCTGTGCCATTAGTGAAATATTTTTTTAAATAACTTTTTTATTTTCATAGTAACTTTGAACATTTTTGGTCAAGACTATGTCTGGTAGCAGCATCAATTGTTCTGTAGGTGTTAAGAGGGAGAAAGTTGTCCTAACAATTAAAGACAAGTTACTGTTATACACCTCAACCAGTGAGGCGTCACAGTGCTGCGCCATTAGTGAAATATTTTTTGAATAACTTTTTTATTTTCATAGTAACTTTAAACATTTTTGGCCAAGACTATGTCTAGTAGCAGCATCAATCGTTCTGGAGGTGTTAAGAGGAAGAAGGTTGTCCTGGCAATTAAAGACAAGTTACGTGTTGTTCAACCAGTGAGGCGTCACAGGCAGCCAAATGCCTTCAACAAGTGAGACGCCACAGGCTAGCCAAGCACCTTCAAGTGAGGCGCCACAGGCAAGCCAAGCGCCTTCAACAAGTGAGGCGCCACAGGCAAGCCAAGCGCCTTCAACAAGTGAGGCGCCGCAGGCAAACCAAGCGCCTTCAACAAGTGAGGCGCAAGCAAGCGCCTTTAACAAGTGAGGCATCACAGGCTAGCCAAGCGCCTTCAACAAGTGAGGCATCACAGGCAAGCCAAACGCCTTCAACAAGTGAGGCGCCGCAGGCAAACCAAGCGCCTTCAACAAGTGAGGCGCAAGCAAGTGCCTTTAACAAGTGAGGCGCCACAGGCAAGCCAAGCGCCTTCAACAAGTGAGGGCATGCAAGCGCCTTCAACAAGTGAGGCGCAAGCAAGCGCCTTTAACAAGTGAGGCCTCACAGGCAAGCCAAGCGCCTTCAACCAGTGAGGCTTCAGCAGCTGGCAGTCAAAACTAACTTTGCTTAATGAACTGTACAGTACTTTTAAGTGTTAATTTTGGTGTTGTGTTAGTAAATTGTTAACAATTCTTAACTTCAAGATGTGTGGCATCAATCAAGAAGACGAACACCAACAAGGTAAGTTGAGGTTTCTAGTTGAATATTTAATAATTATATGTGGCAAGGCAATTCAAATTATGTTGTTTGAAGTATAAAAATTGTTGGAAATGGTCACTTTTGGACTCGTAGGTGAAAAAGTACCATTATCCGAAAAACGTGATAATCCGGCTGGGGGTCCTTCCCATATAGTCCGGATGATCGAGTGGAGACAGTATCTGGAACTTTGAGCTTGATTATATCCTTCAACTCCAATATTTTCGATCTCACTCCATCTATGTTGGTATATACTATTTTCAGGAACATGTTCCCCTTCCCTTTGTTCTTTACACCCCTTTCCTTTAATGATTTTGTTGCTTTGTCTTTATGGACCATTTCACAAGCTTTCCAGTCCCTGACGCTTTGTAGAAAAAAGAATTTCTTTCTTCTTCTTTTCTATCCACATTTAGACGTTTTGCTTCAGTGAGGTTCATTTTCAGCTTTTCTCTGTCCTCCTTTGAGAGGTCTTGTCTTATTGACCACAGTTTGCCATCTTCGTCACATTGCAATTTTCTGGCATTCCAAAGCACTTCTGTCATATACTTCACTCCATTAAATGTCACCCTTAAGGGGCGGTTCTTGTCTTTCTCATATTTTCCTATCCTCCTAAAATCACTGACATGCTCCTTTGAATTTAAGTCTTCTCCTAATCCTTCTATTTTTTCTAGGATTTTCGTCTCTTCTGGTGCTCGGTCCACCCTAGATGAAATTTCGGACTTACTTCTATCTGCAGTGTTTTGTACCAGTTTACTGTTGGTAACCAGTTCTTTCCTAATTGCTTGCCTAACATCCGCTTCTTTTTTGTCATTTCTGGTTTTGACTTCCAAACACACTTCCTTAATCGTCTCTTTCTCTTTTACAACTTGCGCACATGTCTCTTTTATTTCTTCTTTATACCTTTATAGTTCTTTATTAGCCTCCTCTATTTGAGTTGCCAATGATGTTTCTCATTGCATCTCCTTGCCTAACTCCATGTTAGCCCTCAGGCTCCCTTGGAGTTCTTCACCATACGAGTCTATTTTCTTGTTTATTTCTTCAAATTCCCTACTCTTCACTTTCCATGCCTCATTATCCTTTTCCAGTTCCTTGATGTGTTCCTCCTGTATCCTTACCTTATCAGTCAAGCTGTTAATTTCCTTACCTTGCTGGAAAATACATCCTTTTAAATTACAAAACTCAATCTTGAGACCTTCATTTTCTTGTTCTAATTTAATTACCTTTTCTTCATATTTCTTTAGCATGTCCTCAATAATCACTAACCTGCCAAGAAAACCACCTTTCATTGCATCTTGTTGAGAGAAATCTGCAAAATATTTCTTTGAAGGGGTACTGTCCTCCCCAGTGTTGGTGGCCATCTTTATTGACATTCGGCTGTTTTGAAAGATCAACTTCTCTCCACAGATTTTTCATTCACTAACACTTATTTCTTATCTCTTAGTTTCTTTTCAAATTCCCTACACCTTATAATAATAATAATAATAATAATAATAATAATAATAATAATAATAATAATAATAATTTATTTAGGAAAAGTACATACATAGTTGCAGAGTTACAGTACAAAAATTGTTTGATTTAAAGATGGAGGTAATACATACAATACCTAAAGCCACTAGTACGCATTGCGTTTCGGGCAACGTATTCTGGGATCCTTCATGTATTCTGGGACACCACTTGCAGCCCTCACCCTACTCTCAACACTTGGAATGCATTAGGAAGTGATGTGGTGGAGGCTGACTCCATACACAGTTTCAAGTGTAGATATGATAGAGCCCAATAGGCTCAGGAACCTGCACACCTGTTGATTGACGGTTGAGAGGCGGGACCAAAGAGCCAGAGCTCAACCCCCGCAAACACAACTAGGTGAGTACAACTAGGTGAGTACTTAGATAATTTGAATTCTCCTGGAGCCTGCAGCAGTGTAACTCCTCAGTGTGATGCTCCACTCCAACAGTGAAAATCATGTTACTGTGAAACAGGATACGTGTTACACACACTTCTGTATTCTGCCAGCTATGTAAACATTTCCGGTAACGACCAACATGGTTTCTCAGGTAGTGTGGTGAAGTCACTTATGGCACCATTGATGAACAAGGGCCACATTTTATACACAGATAACTGTGTATAAAATAACTATACCAGTCCCTTGCTAGCTAGGTTCTTGATTGAAAAAGGAATTGGGGTAGTTGACTTAGTAAAGCCACGAAGAAGGGAAATGCCAGTGTTTGACAATAATCTTGAAGTTGGTGACTGTCAGCTAAGAAAAAGTGTTCAAATACTCTCAGTTAGGTGGAAAGACAAGAGAGAAGTGAACTTGCTGACAACCGTTCATGTTGGTACCGTGGTGCACAGTGGAAAGGTGAACCGAGTAACGCAACAACCAGTATATAAGCCAGATTGTGTTCTTGACTATAATATCAACATGCATTTGGTTGATAAATCTGACATGATGGTGGGCCCTGTCGAGTGTGCTAGGAAAACATTGAAGTGGACGAAAAGTGTTATTCCATCTTGTTGACGTAAGCATGCTGAACAGCTACAATCTGTATCTGGTGAAAACTGGACGTAAACCAAGTTTCCGTTCATTTGATTTTACACTTGTGACACAGTTACTAACAAAGTTTGGCAAAGATATTCCTGGCATATAAAGACCCATCATGAACCCAGTGTTGCAGCATGCTGCTACAACCAGGCTCACTTAGACAGAGGGCTTTCAAGCACACAGACTAAAACATTTACCACCAGCTGGAAAGCGTGCAATAGGCTAACGTGATTGCTTAGTTTGTAGAACAACAAAAAAGAGAGAACAGAAACATAAACTGGTGCAAACATGGTGTGAAGCGTGTGCAGTCCCATTGTGTGCTGTCAACTGCTTCATCGACTACCGCTATCTCCAAGACTTCTAAATGTGCAATAATAGTGCAAGAACTTGTAAATAGTGCGTGGATGTGTGTAAATATAATAATGAAAAATGTGAATACATATTATATTGGCGTAATTGAAAACATTTGTGTGCCCATGTGTATACTCAATGTATGCAAGTTGTATTATCAATGAACATGAAGTAACATTATACAACACAATTATTGAAAAAAAAATTGTGATAAAATACGCCTAGACACTGTAAATAATGCAGCGAAAATAAATTCGTGGCAGCTCTGGCTACTTAAAGACCGCGTGCGATGCCTCCGGGACTCACCTTGCATGAGCGAGCATGCAGGTGTGACGTCATCGCTCATATTGTCAGCTCATTTACGTCATTGGTAAGTACAATTAAATTTATTTTTTATTTTTTCTCGTGGTCAGGGAACACAAATTTACAGGTAAATAAGACTTTTTGTTGTTGTTGTTATGTGCCTGTGGGTGACAAAGGCCAAATAGCCCTTAGCAACACAAGGGTTAACCAAACACCAGCCAGAGTGGCAGAGTGGTCCACACAATATACCCATATTAACCAAACACCAGCCAGAGTGGTCCACACAATAAGTAAACCATATTAACCAAACACACTGCCAGAGTGGTCCACACAAGTGAACGATTGAGTTTCCATGATTTTCGTTCACCGATTGTGACACACGTATCTTTGTAAATTAATTTAAGGCTGAAGCGTGAATAGCTAGCTACATGTGTTGAAATCTTCTTATAGACATTTTTTGTGATGAAACAAGATGAGTGAGGATAGACAGATTAGGTAATACTGTACTGTAAACCTCACTTGGTTTTCCTTCATCTGTGTTGTCATAGTTCAGTGGACCCATGACTTTGAAAGTTTCAGATTAATGAATTTATTTTTTTCCTTCTCCTTAATATTACGCCTATTCTTAAATCTTTCCAACCATTCTTCACTAACTTGAAAATCTGGAATGTTCATCTTTGAACATCAATCACATCATCATGGATGAATTGGTGGCTGACTGGCGGGCAGGCAGGGTGGGTGGGTTTGAGCAGGTGGAGTGGGTAGTGTGGGTGAGCGCCTATTCGGGCGGGGTGGGTGGATTTGGGCAAGCAGATGGGCGGCTATTTGAGCATGAGGTGCAGGTGGGGTGGGTGGATTTGGACAGGGGAATGGACGGCTATTCGGGTGGGCGATGTAGGTGGGTGGCTATTTGGCCGCAGTGGGTGGATTTGGGCAGGCAGATGGGTGACTGGGCGGGCTGTTGGGCAGGCAGATGGGCAACTAACACCGAGGAACTAGGTTTATACACCCTACAGTAGGCTGAAGTTTATGCCAGATCCAGTAACAAAATTCTCTCAAATATTGGAGTTATATCATATTACTGTATATATTTTTGAGTTATATATCTAGTTTAGCAACATTATTAGGATAATAAGAGCTATACAAATATTTATTTTAGAAATGATTTATTAATTTTATTTTTTCGAGGCCCTCGATCACTGAACTGTAGCAACGAATTCAAACAAAAAGCACATAGTGCTGTGTATACAGAGAATAGACCTCCACCTGCGCTCGAGATGTTTTGAAAGTTGGAGTCAATAACAAATAATTTCTCAAATAGCAGATGTCTATCATAATACAGTATATTTTTGTTTAGTTAGTTTAGAAATATAATTAGGATAATAAAGAGCTATTAAAACATTAGTTTTAGAAATT
>WNGS01164858.1:160921-172282 GCA_020271785.1 Procambarus virginalis | reverse complement strand
GGAACATATCAGTGAGCGTCAAACACACACGAAATATTTTTTACTATTGTTATGTTTTTCAAGTTTATACTTGTTGCCACAGTTATTTTTGGTTGTACATGGATCGGAATAAATTCCCTAAACAGACATATGCATATAATAAATGATAAGGTGTAAACATGCCCAGTATAAACGGCTAAAGTCACCCACCTGCAACCCGTTTGGGACACTCTTGCAGACACGCAACACCCCGAAAAAAATCTATGAAGTTTCGAGTCTACTTATGGCAGTTTATGGGATACAGTGTTCTTTCTGGTATCAAAATAATCCCAATAAGTTATACTACAAAAAATTGGACAAAATAGGTGTACTTACCAATAAAAAGCTGTTTGTGGAACAGTAAGTTGAGCATTTTTTCTTCACTCCACCTTCTTCAGGTCAACATTCCTGAAGTTGCTCAACAGATGTTTTGTAGGTGGAGTGAAGCTGTTGCGGGTGGTTACTTCTTCACCACCCAATACACCCTTTCCGGTGGTAACTGGTGTAGCAGGGAATAACACAGAGTGCAACGTTACAGGTTTTGCATCCTATGTTGGTGTCCTTCCTTTTACCTGACCGTGCACAGACATGACACCTGAGACGTTTTGGCAGTTTGTAAAGTTCATGTTTCAGTTTGTAGTTCATGCGATGTTCAGAATCAACAATAGGGCCACGTCTTCTCGGTGTTGGTTGATCATTTGAGTCAGAGTCATCTGACAAAACCGACTCGTCAAATGGCAGTGTGCCAGACATCTCGGGTTCTGAGTCCGTTCCTGCGTCAGCTTGAGGTGTTGAAGTAAATAAAGGCCGCCTCACACCAGATGGTCCAGGAGTTTGCACAGTGTTAGCATAGGCAGGACCTGTGTCATCATTTATGTCTGGAGCGTGCTGCAAGTGATGTGATACTGTTGCTATTTCAGGCCAATCTTCCATGTCCCAGTGCAATAGGGCCCAAATTGCCACCTCGTGGAATTGTAGCAATGTTAGCTTTTTTCGATCAGTTGTGTAGTATTTGTACAAAACAAAGGCATTATGCAATGCCATTTGCAGGAAATAAAACGTGATCTTTTTGGTCCACTTGTGAGTTTTCCTGGTAAAATGGTAATACTTCACCATTTGATCGAAGTGGTCCACACCTTTCATGAACTTGTTGTATTCGCAAATTGCAGTAGGCTTGTTCACTGTTACCTGTTGTAGTCGAGTTGTTCTGTCGCAATTGCGCAATCGTTTCCTTCGCTGACATTGCTGAGTGTCAGCATTGTGGATGTTTGTAATGATCGAGACCACTCGCTTGTCTTTCCACAGTAGAATGAAGGTGTTATCTTTGCGGCGGTATATGGTGGTATCCAGTGGAAATTTAGCCTTGGCTATAGTTTGCAATTCCTTTGGGGCGCCGCGTAGCAGTCTAATTGTGCCACATGTGTACACCCCAAGTTCTCTCAATTTTTCTGTTAGGTTTACTGAGTTGTAGTAATTATCCATGTTCAAATGGTAACCCTGGTTCACTAAAGGCTGAATCAACCCCGTCACTGTTTCCAGTATCGTCTTACCAATACCTGAGTATACGTCAAAGTCATATAAGTACCCAGATACTGATTCAGCAAGCATATATAGTTTCACACCATACTGTACTTGTCTGGTTTGTTTGGATTGTAAACTTTGAATGATAGTCGGCCATGCCATTGTACCTTCATCCAAGCACAACTCTTTCTTGGGAATGTAAACTTCTGCAAACCTCTCTTTCAAATAGTCCATCACCGATCTCACTTTTATCAACTTATCAGTATTGTTCAAGGGCACTGCATTGTTATTGAATGTATGGAAAAACTGGCTTATATGCTGGAAACGTTTTGACGTCATAAACAAGTTGAAGAAACGAACATGCCATGGTTTTCCTGTTTGCCAATACATCCTCATAGCTGGCAGCCTGTTTATGCCCATCAATATGCATAGTCCCAAGTATCGCGCCATTTCTTTCACCCTCACTGGTTTCCATATATCTGAGACATTTTCATTAGCCATCCGGAATATCTGCGACGCATACAAATTAGTTTCTATTGTCAAGAATTGCAACAGGGCTCGGGTAATGAACAACTGAATAAATCCTAATGCACTAGTAGGTGTTGGAATTTTCAGGCCAGGATTTCCAATAAAATCTTCAACAATTGGGGGAGTATTGTCACGACTCCAGCCAACACTGTCCCCACCCTTGCGAGTACGTCCTGTACGTGTACGGCTTTGTGAATCTTCCTCACTTTCGTCATCACTTTCAATTTCCAGGCTTTGATCACTGCTAGAATCACTTGGCACAGTTGGTCGTGTTTTCCTACGTCGAGAAACATTTCTGGTAGTTAGTTTTCTAGGTGGTTTACATGCACCACGTGAACGCCTAGATGGAGGAGGAGGAGGGAGTAGCGGTGCCTCATCCTCCTCCGTGAGGTGCTCGGCCTCATCACTCGTTGCTGTATCATTCGCTCTTTGGACGCCACTATAATCGTTGTAGTCATCCAAATCATCTTCAAGTCCCTCAACATCACCTGCATCATACTCAGCTTCTGATAAAGTTGCCACAACTTCAGGAATTTTCGTGGGTGTGAGTTTCATTCCCTTGAACTTTTGATAAATCATAGTTATTTTGGCCTCTTTCGAGGACTTGGACACTTCCTTGGGCGTAGAACGGCTTGGGCCTTGACCTGGATCCATTGTTGATAAATGTATTGGGTATAAAACACACGGAAACGGGTATAAATGCAGAAAACCGTTCGAGTTTGGCGCGCGAGGGAAGCGTGATCGACTCACGACACGTGACGAGAAAACAATGGGCCTGTGACGTGACCGGGTAGGCCGGCGCGCCATGCGCCCTAGCGGTGAGAAAGAGAACTTCATGGCGCTCAGATTGAAACAAACCAGAAGTAAATCGGATAAAAATTGAATTTTATACAAATATTTTTTACGAAGACATAAATTTGTGTCATGTGTGCATGAGCGGGTAGACGAAACATGACGCGCTTTTAAGACATTGGCATGCGAAAGTGTTAATTTGGATACACAAGAAGGAGTTAGCAGGTGATAGCATTTGTTAAAAAGCAAGGCTATTGCATGAAGATCTTACAAAGACACCCCCCCCCCTGCAACAAGTGATGCAGAAATGAGAGTTTAAGGTAAGCAGGGAATGGTTTGAGAAATTAAAAAAAAAAAAGTGGCATTTACAGTGTTGTGAGATTTGTGAGTGTAGTGTGTTGTGAGTTGGTGGAGGAACACAGCAAAGAACTGACCACTGAAGAACTCCTAGCCTTTCACAAGGAGCAGCAACAAGAGGCAGCCAAGGAAATTTCTTCAGGGGAGGAGGCAGTACAGAATGTCCCTTCCTCAACAATTAAGAAGTGGTGTAGACTGTGGGAAGAAATGCAAACTTTTGATGAAATGACTCGCCCACAGCAAACTGAGGTAGGCCATTGCCTTAACCTTTTTAAAGACACTGTAATGCCTCACTACATACAGACAAGTGTTACAACGTAGGAAAAACAAGTCTCTATGGAAAGGTTTCTAGTCAGAAAAACAAGCAGTGAGCCACAACCAGGTCCTAATTATATCCAGGCAGTGTTATTGGCATATAGCCAAAATATAGGAGAGAGTGCCCCAGAGAAGTCATCACTGCCTGATGTTATAATGGATGGGAACTCTCCTTCCAAACACTAACACCTCTCCTCCTCCCCCTTCTCACCATCTTCCGTACGCCAAGAAGAGTCATCAATAAAGATAAGCTATAACTTATACATACTATAGTACTAAATAATTGTGTTTATTAGGTATGAAATGTATTTTGAAGTTAATATTTTTGGGAGTGTGGAATGGATTAATTCAATTAACATTATTTCTTATGGTTAAATTCGTTTTGGATTGCGAATTTTTTATTTATGAACGGTCTCTGGGAACAGATTAAATTCGTAAGTGGAGGGGCCACTGTATTTACTGTATGCATTATGATTTTATGCTGTAATGCATAGTGTATTAATAATTTGATTTAAAATTCAAATACTGTACTTGCATCCAAATACTGTTTGAGAAAATAGGGCTAAATTTTGTTTTGTATATTTTTACATCATAGATGCATTAATTAACCAAGAATGATAAATTGCAGATACATAGATTATTTGACTTTTCCTTACATACTTTAGAAACTTGAGAATGCTTTTTCACTGAATTGGGCTTTCACTGTAAAAAATCTGACATTGATGGACTTTTATTGAGTGTAATTATTATGAAGTTTCATAAAGTATTATTTTTTAGACTGGAATTAGAATTGTATGATATAGTAGTGCTTTTATTCACTTAAGCCCTTAAAATCTGTTAATTAAAATACCACATTGTCAGATGTTCATTATCATACTCCAGTTTACATACTTTGTGCACTAGTGCAACAAATTAGACTTTTTTAGACAGGCTATTAAATTATAATTTACTTACCCAATTAATTTGATGTTCTGTGTTTTATATTAGTTAAGGCAGAGAGCAACCACACCATTGGAGTGGAGTTTGGGTCTAGGATTGTCAATGTTGGCGGCAAATCAGTCAAGCTGCAAATATGGGACACTGCCGGTCAGGAAAGATTCAGGTCAGTTCTCAGTACAAATTGTTGGTTCCTATGAAGCGGACTCTTGTACTTTTTGGTTGTGTTGTAAATTGTTTATGCTTTTATGTACACATTAATCTTAATAACAATTAGGTATAATTAGGCCTGTGGATGATATTCATATCACTTAGTAGGTTAACCCCTTAACTGCGCGGCCTCCAAATATGACACCCCCAGTGCACAAGAAATAAAATATCTGGAAAAAATTCTTTTCTGTTTTTAAAGTGTCAAAAACCCTTCCCTGAGTAAGGGTATAGTAACAGAAGGTCGAAATTGTAAGTACTTTAGCTGCTATGGGGTTTGTAAGTTCGTGTGTGACGTCATCATTCCCTGGTCGCCTGTGGCATACGCCCTCGGGGCCGGTAGGGCGCTCGGGGCAGGATGTGCAAGTTGCCGTGAATATATTTTTGTTCATTTTCTGCGCACAGTTCCAAATACATTTTACATGCTTTTACGTGCCAATCCTATATATAATGAACACGTACACTATATTATGGCAGTAGAACATCCGTACTGTCCGAAGACACTGTGTTACGTGCATGACACTTGTGTACACATATCCGGCACATATTTCCATTGTATTATGCTAATTTATGTATATATACAGTCTATTTATGCACTATACACTATCACACACTATACATTCACCATGAACACACACAGAACTCCGCGAGTGTCAGCTGCCACACCCTCACTCCTCCAACATTCAGTCTCTCCCTCACTCCTCCAACATCTTATTCGCCAACATTGCTCCTCCCACCATGCTGTTATTGTTTGTATTACACTATTTACACATGTTATTTATACCTATCTACATGTTTTATTCACCAGAACTATGCAAGTAAGCTGGCATTGTGTCCAAACTTTACAGTGGCCACCGTACACTGCATGAGAAATCACACAGCAGCCAGCAGACGACGCTAAGATTACGTCACCTCCCTCACCAAAATAGCTCCTCCCAACATACTCCTGTTGCTGTTACTACACTTTATACCCACATTGTATATAACCATGTACAAATGTGTTCATTGTCACGGCCTGTGTCTTACTGATGTTATCAGTAGTGATACAATTTGTTGTCTTAGAGAGCTATCGAGAATTTGGTGGTGGTGGTCCTTAAAATGTTGTCTAGGGAGTATAAGGAGCAAGGAAAACAACCTAGTACAAAGTCACAAATTTATACGTATAAGTCACACAGGAATACATTCAACAAGGCGTTTTCCTCACAACATAAGATCACTATGTATTATAACCTCAAGTGGCTCTGACCACCCCACGGCCACCGCTATCATCCAATGACACATATTTTAGCCACTAGGAAACCTGGACTCTTATAGAACCTCTCCAACTTCTGTAATATTACTCTACCCAATCTTGCAACCCTGGTTATATACAAGGATAGGCTTATCTGACTGAACGGCTGGAGAAAACCCCTCAAATAGCAGGAACGGTCGGCAGCGATACACCTCCCCCTCCAGTCAAGATAGCGTCCACCTCTCTTGCATCATCGCCCCTTAATACTCAATTCTTTACATATGCAATCAAACTCATTATGGATTTTATTTACCATATTCCCCATGCATACTTTTTGATAGAGTCCATTTTTCCCTTACATAGTTAGCCTATTTCAGTTCACATTATTTCTGATGATCTCCAGCTGAGAAGGCACTACTTTACTGAGCGGAGTATTAATGGTGACTCGCGGCCTCCCTGATCTCAGCTGGGGATTTATTCTAATAAACACTCGCCACTGTGTCCACCAACACTTTACAACCGAAACCAACCTCCACAGGAGGTAAGGTTTGTAACATTCATCATAGTGAACCACTAAGCTAGTATGATGAGCAAAACAAGAGTGGCTGCCACACAGTGAGGCTACCTCGATTCTCTCCCTTGCTCCCTCACCACAATACTACGCACAGTGCTTATTATCACCACAATCCTGATGTTATTACAATAATGGTCATTAAATCCTGTAAATACATAATTGACCACAAGTTTATTTTGTAAAGGAACCTAAGAAGTCGTTTGAAGATTCCCAGATGGACGAAATAATGTTGTGGTGCTGTGGCTGGTGCTGTGAACATTGTGAACAGCATTGAATCACTAATATTTGAACATTGTACACAGTCATTGTCACACTCAGGCTCTTCTGTAATACTATCATGGCTAAATAAAACAAGTTATATATATATTTTGAAATTATTAGGCAATGCTGTGGTCACAAGCTGAATAGCAGTCCTGTGAGCTCATGCTGCGTGTCCCAGCCTTGGTTGCTCACTCACTACTGAGGCTCTCACACCCGGGAATGTGGACCACGATTTTTTTTAAAGATGGGGTCTGTTTACAAGAGCCCTGAGGAAGCTGATGTGAACCCCATGTAGCCGCTGGAGTTTTGAATGGAATGTGAAAAATACAAATACCTGGAGGCGTGTAGCGCACCCCAGACGTGGGCCTGCAGGCGCATTGCGCAGTTAAAGGGTTAAGCACTACTGGGCCTGGCCTATAACTGTGTGAGACATTGACACAGTGTTTTCAGTCTGGAAAGATTTTAACAAGCCACAGGCTCAAAGTCCCTGCCTGTATACTGCACTTTTATTTCATTGATATTTAATAATCTTCAGCTTTGTAAGCCATAGAGCCCATTTTGCCATTTCCTTAATAGTAACCAAATTAAAGTAACCATGGAACAATATGAATGAAGTCATTAAATTCTTTCATATACTGTATAAACTTTCAAATTGCTGTATACAGTGGAACCTCTATTAACGAGTTTAATCCGTTCTGGCACCGAGCTCGTTACTTGGAAAACTTGTCTTAGGAAGCAAATTTCCCCATTTAAAATAAAGGAAATAAATTTAATCCGTTCCACTCCCAAAAACATCCATACTTGTATGACATTTTTAAATGTAAATATAATACTGCACATGTAATTATAAATGTTTTGTTGTACTGCTTTAATATTTACTTTACCTTATGAAGAGTCGTTGCTGGCTTGAGGGAGACGATGGGGAGGTGGGATGGAGGAGAGGGGTTATGGTGTGGAAGGAGAATCCACCTCTGAGTCAGGCGGGCTCTCTCTTCTTGGGATTTTCACCCCACTGGGACCGGGTTGTGGTTCACTATCACTGGCTCTTCTTTTCTCTACTTTTGGAAAGAACTTTTCTATTGACAATTGCTTTTGTCTTTGTTTTAGGATGTCCCTAAAACGAGACAGCAAATTGTCATTAAACATGTTTACACACCGGGTTGTCACTGCTTGATCAGGGTGATGTTTTTCTAAGAATGCGGTCACCTTTTCAAACATTCCCAACACTTCCCTGATCTCACTTGAAGAGGCAGCAGCATCCTCCTGTACCTCCTCCTCCCCTGATGAGAACTCTTGTGCCTCCTCTTGATTAATCTCCTTCTGAAGTTCCAGGAGTTCCTCAGTGGTCAGTTCCTCACTGTGCTCCTCCACTAACTCCTGCACATCAGCAGCATCCAACTCCAGACCCAAAGTTTGCCCCAGAGCAACAATATCATCCACTAGATGCACTTCCGGGTCTTCCACAGGTGCAGATGCAGATGCAAGTGCAGGACCGAAACCTTCGAAGTCTCGTTCAGGGACACCCTCAGGCCACAGGTTCGCCATGCAGAGTTTAGAGTCCTCCGTGTCACTCCTTCCCAGGCCTTGTCGATCAAACGTAAGGCACCCAGGATATTGAAGTGGTTCTTCCAGAATTCTTTGAGGGTCAGCCCTGTATTGTCGGTCACATCAACACACCTCTCCAACAAGGCCTTCATGTAGAGTTTCTTAAAGTTTGCAATGACTTTCTGGTCCATAGGTTGGAGGAGTGGAGTGGTATTGGGAGGAAGAAACTTGATGGTGATGAACTGATTTTCAGGGTACAATTCATCTCGCATCTGTGGAGGATGTGCAGGAGCATTATCAAGCACAAGCAAGGCCTTGAGTGGCAACTGTTTCTCCAAGATATTTCCTCACTGAGGGGCCAAAAACATCATTGATCCATTCAGTGAAGAATATCCGCATGACCCAGGATTTCTTATTGGACCTCCACATCACATTCAGTCGCGCCTTGTACACTTTACATGCCTTGAACACGCGAGGGTTTTCTGAGTGGTAGACTAGCAGCGGCTTGACCTTGCAATCGCCACTTGCATTGGCGCAAAGGACGAGAGTAAGCCGATCCTTCATCGGTTTGTGGCCAGGCAAAGATTGTTCTTCCTGTGTGATGTAGGTCTTCTTCGTCATTTTCTTCCAAAACAGGCCAGTCTCGTCACAATTAAAAACTTGTTGGGGCAAGAACTCCTTTTCAGCAACAAATTCCTGGAACTCTGGTACAAATTTTTCAGCAGCAGCTTTATCAGAGCTGGCAGCCTCCCCATGTCGCACAACACTGTGGATACCGCTTCTCTTTCTAAATTTCTCAAACCATCCACAGCTTGCCTTAAATATCTCCTCCTCTGCAGACGACGCACCTGGTGTCTTCCTGACAAGATCCACATACAATTTCTTGGCCTTTGCACAGACAAGAGCTTCAGAGACACTATCGCCATGCAATTGCCTTTCATTCACCCAGACTAGCAGTAGCTTTTCAACCTCTTCTAAGATTTGTGGACGTTTCTTGTTCACCTTGGTAACTCCTTTAGCCACCTCAAGCGTCTTAAATTGTTCCTTCCTCTTCAGAATGGTACAAATCGTAGATGAGGTCCTGCCATACTCCCTGACGAGATCAACCACACGCACACCACGCTCGTGCTTTGCTATTATTTCCTTCTTCACTTCCACAGTAATTGTCGCTTTCTTCCCCTTGCCAACACTGTCTTTAGCAACCAGCTTCTTTGGCGACATCGTGCGTTACAAATTGCAGTCTCAAAACCACAGAAAAAACAGAGAAAAGCGCAAATAAATCCAGAGGGATGCTTGTCGTGCGCGATACAACAACAACACTGGCGTCGGAGGCGTCCGAGAATTTGCGAGAACCCGCGAGACGCTAGGAAGCACCATGTGGTTTCGCTCGTTAATAGAGGCGAGCTCGTCAATGGAGACAAATTTGCTGCGAGTGGCTTGCTCGTTACTGGAAAAACTCGTTAATAGAGCCACTCGTTAATCGAGGTTCCACTGTATATATAATTTAAATTTGGAAGCTAGGTCTCCCCTTCTCCTTTCACTGCCACAAATAACTTTGTAAATGACCAAAGTTCACCACCAAGCACCTTCTTACTGTAAATAACAAATTGGAAACAATTTAACAATAGTCTCTGTAAGTGATTATTGAAATTGCAAGGAGTTATCAGTTGGTTACTACAGATTAGTAACTAGCCACTACACATAACCCTACCAAGTGACAGCACAAGCTATTATGCCACAACAGGCTCAATGGAGCCGGTCGGCCGAGCGGACAGCATGCTGGACTTGTGATCCTGTGGTCCCGGGTTTGATCCCGGGCGCCGGCTAGAAACAATGGGCAGAGTTTCTTTCACCCTATGCCCCTGTTACCTAGCAGTAAAATAGGTACCTGGGTGTTAGTCAGCTGTCACGGGCTGCTTCCTGGGGGTGGAGGCCTGGTCGAGGACCTGGTTGGTTGACCTGGTTGATGGGGTTCTGGGAGTTCTTCTACTCCCCAAGCCCGGCCCGAGGCCAGGCTTGACTTGTGAGAGTTTGGTCCACTAGGCTGTTGCTTGGAGCGGCCCGCAGGCCCACATACCCACCACAGCCTGGCTGGTCCGGAACTCCTTGGAGGAATAAATCTAGTTTCCTCTTGAAGATGTCCACGGTTGTTCCGGCAATATTTCTTATGCTTGCTGGGAGGACGTTGAACAACCGTGGACCTCTGATGTTTATACAGTGTTCTCTGATTGTGCCTATGGCACCCCTGCTCTTCACTGGTTCTATTCTGCATTTTCTTCCATATCGTTCACTCCAGTACGTTGTTATTTTACTGTGTAGATTTGGGACCTGGCCCTCCAGTATCTTCCAGGTGTATATTATTTGATATCTCTCTCGTCTTCTTTCTAGTGAGTACATTTGGAGAGCTTTGAGACGATCCCAATAATTTAGGTGCTTTATCGCGTCTATACGTGCTGTATATGTTCTCTGTATTCCCTCTATTTCAGCAATCTCTCCTGCTCTGAAGGGGAAGTGAGTACTGAACAGTACTCAAGACGGGACAGCACAAGTGACTTGAAGAGTACAAGCATTGTGATGTGATCCCTGGATTTGAAAGTTCTCGTAATCCATCCTATCATTTTTCTGGCTGTCGCAATATTTGCTTGGTTATGCTCCCTAAACGTTAGGTCGTCAGACATCATTATTCCCAAATCCTTTACATGCTGTTTTCCTACTATGGGCACATTTGATTGTGTTTTGTACTCTGTATTATGTTTAAGGTCCTCATTTTTACCGTACCTGAGTACCTGGAATTTATCACTGTTAAACATCATGTTATTTTCTGATGCCCAGTCGAAAACTTTATAATATCAGCTTGAAGTTTTTCAATGTCTTCAGCCGAGGTAATTTTCATACTGATTTTTGTGTCATCTGCAAAGGATGATACGAAGCTGTGACTTGTATTTTGTCTATATCTGATATGAGAATAAGGAAAAGCAGCGGTGCAAGGACTGTACCCTGAGGTACAGAGCTTTTAACTGCACTTGGACTAGATTTTATATGGTTGACCGTTACTCGATTTTATATGGTTGACCGT
>WNGS01164858.1:137112-154822 GCA_020271785.1 Procambarus virginalis | reverse complement strand
TGTTCATTTCTGGGGGAGCCCCTACGGCTCCCCGGAGCTATCCATGGCTGATATGGATACACTAACTATTTTGCATCAGTCGATGTGGGTGGAGTTCTAGGCCTACCGGGGACCACGAGCCAGAACCTGGCCCCCTCAGAGAGGCACGGGGAGCAATGGCCCATAGAAATGCACATGTGATTTGGAGCATTCTATATCTGCCATCGACCGGGACAGGCACCCAGAAAGGTGCCACAAAACAAACCCCTATTCTGGTTAACAACAAAAATTGACAAACGAGTGGACAGAACTCCCCCAGGAAAACGAACTAACAAGCATGACGTCACACGAGCCGCGCCGCATGTCTGCGCAGCTCCCCCCTCCCCGGGAGGGGAAGGGAGCCCCAGACCCCGCGCCGGCTATCCCCCCCAGTTCCTCGGCTGATGGGATCATGCACGGTCGTGTGGCTCCAGCTCCGGTCTTGTTTCTGTGCTGTGACTTGTTTGCAGTGCTGCTCTTACGGTGGTCTTGTGAGCTGGGAGTAGTATTCTCAGGTACTCGGGCTGCATGTGCGTAGGGCCACCTTCCCTGTGTGCCCTGTAAGTACCGCCCTTGGGGCTTGGGGTTGCCTTCCACAAGTCACCTTGGGTCTACCTCTGTTGGCTTTTCGCTGCTTGGCGTTTGGCCGCCCCGAGTGTTTGGGAGTTTTCCTCCCTTGTTTACCTTGGGGTAAGTGGTAGTTATAGCACTGGTGGGGCGCAGGGCACTGCGTAGCTAGTTTTCACCTATAACAGCGGCCGGCTCTGTTCCCTCTGGGTACGTTGTCCACTTGTGTGGTTTTTCTTTTATATTTGTTTTTGCCTGGTAGGGGGGTCTGCCTTGCCCCCCCCCCTTATATTAGGTTCGTTTGTGTGGTGGCACCCCCTGCTTCGCCCTCACAGGGGGCACGTCCCGTGGGTTCAGCTTTAGCAGTTTGCTTGGTAGTTTGGGGCGCCGGTTAGCAGTGCCCTGCCTGGGATAACCCTTAGCAGACCCAGTCTAGGGGCCCTGGAAAACCCCCCGGGGGCTCTCGGGTCCGATTGTGGAGACCCTTGCGTCCCCTCTCGCTTTGTGCGAGTTGAGGGTTGCTCTGTCCCTTTGTCTCAGGGTGACTCTCCTTGTTTTTGCCTCCGTCATGCTGCCTGTTGGGTCGGTGACACATTCGACCCTGAGTCCTGCGAGCTTTGTTGCTTGTTCGTGACTCCATTCACCCAGTCTGCTGATGAATTCCCGTGGGTGCAGGCAGCTCGCGCGTTGCAGGGTAGGTTGTTGCAACGCGCTCAGGTTTGTCGCTTCCCCGACGCCCCGATGCTGCCCCGCTTGTGTAGGGACACAGACTTGGGGGTTTTGGTCGCTTCGACCTTGGTTCTTCCACGCCCCCTTGTTTTTCCCCTCCTGCTTCCGGCCCCTACGCATCTGTAGGCTTCGGGGTCGGGGCGGGGCTAGAGGTTCTGAGACTTGGGCAGTTTCGGGGTTGCCCCGTCCGGGGTAGCTGCGGAGGCATTCGAGTCTGTTCCTCCGGCCGATGCTCCGGGGTCTGACCAGTGGGCCCCTTCTCTTCCAGCTCTCTCGGCTGCCCCGGCTTTTTCTTGTGGGGCCGGGCTTTGGAGGTCGACTCGGCCCCGGGGCCTGGTGTAGAGGCTCCTGGGGTTGGGGAGGAGCGGCCTTGGGGGGCTTTGTGCTCCATTGCGCCCCGCCTGGATTCCGTCCTTCTGAGCGGGGCTTACTGTGGCGAGGAGTGGGGTTTTTCTTTCCCCCCTCTGCGTACGATTTGGGCTTGGGTTCTGCTCCTCCCCGGGTTCGGTTCCGTGTCCCTGGGGTTCCTTCGGTTCCGTCTTCCGGAGATTTACGGCTAACCTCCTGCGTGTCCCGGTCTTGTGCAGTTTTGGCTACTTGTAGCAGTTTTGGGCTACTTGTAGCAGTTTTGGGCTTCTTGTAGCAGTTTTGGGCTACTTGTAGCAGTTTTGGGCTACTTGTAGCAGTTTTGGCTACTTGTAGCAGTATTGGCCTACTTGTAGCAGTATTGGCCTACTTGTAGCAGTATTGGCCTACTTGTAGCAGTTTGGCTACTTGTAGCAGTATTGGGCTACTTGTAGCAGTATTGGGCTACTTGTAGCAGTATTGGGCTACTTGTAGCAGTATTGGGCTACTTGTAGCAGTAATGGGCTACTTTTCTTTCGTGTCCTGCTCATGCGCCGTGAGTTTGTTTTGGTTCCGGGCGGTGTGCACACGTGTTGTGCATCCATTTCTCTCAGGGGGCTTCGCCTCTCGCTCTTTTCATCCAATCCGTGCCCCGTTGCTTGGGGGTTGTCTGGGGTGCTGCTGTACTCACCTAGTTGTGTTGCGGGGTTGAGCTCTGGCTCTTTGGTCCCGCCTCTCAACCGTCGATCAACAGGTGTACAGATTACTGAGCCTATTGGGCTCTATCATATCTACACTTGAATCTGAGTATGGAGTCAGCCTCCACCACATCACTTCCTAATGCCTTCCATTTGTCAACCACTCGACACTACAACAGTTCTTTCTACTATCTTTGTGGCTCCTTTGGGCACTCAGTTTCCACCTGTATCCCCTTGTGCGTGTGCCCCTTGTGTTACATAGCCTGTCTTTATCTACCCTCTCAACTCCCTGCGTTCTAGGGTGGGGAGCCTCCTTCGCCGCTCCCCTCCTCTCCAGCAAGGGCGCCCTGGCCGCCTCCGGCGGCTACGGACTCGAAAGTTTGCGTCATGGCCTTTCAGCGCCTATGTTCTGCAGGTGAGTTGGTGCGGTTTGGCGTTTCCTTCGTCCTGACGCTGTTTTTGGACGTAGGCATGGGTGTACGTACGTACTTGTGACGGTGGTCCGTATCACCCGAGGTGCCTGCTGCAGGGCTATTAGCCCATATTGGGCTGCTCTTGTTCTCTCCACCTGATTCCTTCCTCGGTTCACGGGTGTCTGCGGGTGGCCTCTTGGCCCTTTCGAGGCGACCCCTGCCTGTACTCCTGCCCCTCTCCTATGCTTGTCTAACCTGGCTTGAGTTCGGGGCCCCGCCTCCACCTTGTTCCACGGTGCAACGGTGGGGGTGCCTGTTTGGTGGTACGTTTCCTGTGTCGAGGGTGTTGTGTGCTTGCAGGGTTGGGTTCTGGCTCTTTAGTTCCGCCTCTCCCCTGTCGTTTGCCTGTTGAGCGGATTCTGTGCTTCATGGGCGCTCTCGTCTCTGCTCTTGGGGCTGTGTACGGATCAGCCCATGTTGGGCTGCCTCATGTGTTCCTTCGGTTGCCTGTTACACTACACACGTTTCTCCTACCGTCCCTGTGGCTCGGTTGGGTGCTCGGTTTCCGCCTGTGTCCCCTTGTGTGCCACTCGTGTACGATTTATCTATCTTCTCTGTCGCTTCCTCGGGGAGTGTGGGGACGTTTTGCTGCGGTTTTGGTACTGCAGCTGCGTGTCGGGGTTGGTTGTGGCATTATTTTCGGCCCTTCCGTGCTCCCTCTGGGGCCCTCCTTCCTTGCCGGTCTTGCTGTGCTGGGCCTGGTTTTTCCAGGTTCCTTGGACTCTCTGTCTTGTCCTCGCCTCGTTGTGCTGGTTGGGGATGAGCCTGGGGTCTTCGTCTCGCCCCTCGCTTTTCCTCCGGTTTCCGTTCAAGTTCCGGAGCCTAGTGGGCTCCCTTCCTTGGTGTTTTTCACGGCTGCCCCGGGTTTTTTCTTGACGCTGGGGCTTTGAGGGGACTGCTCGGCCCCGGGGCCTGCAGGGTGGGTTCCCGGGGCAGGGGTGGTGCTAACGTAGGGGCCTTCGGCCCCGTTGGTCCCCGCCGGGGTCTTTTACCCCTCTGGGCGGGGCTTGCGGTTTTGTGGTGTGGGGTTTTTCCCCCCCCCGCTCCGCATGTGCTTTGTGGGCGTCGGTCCCTCCCTGGGCTCGGTTTTCCTTGTCCAGTGTGCCCGTTGTTTCCGTCCTGTCGGTGGGTATTTTTCTACAGTCTTCGCCCCTTTTTTCCAGGACCGGCCTTCTCAGTCATGTCCCCCTCTTCTTGGGGTTCTGCATGACTTTTGGTCTCGGGTGCGATGGAGTTTTTTGTGCCTTCGTTCTTTGTTTGCTTCTTTTGTTTTCGAAGGTTTGGGACAGTTTTGGGGTAGCCTTGGTAGCTGCACCCAATTGCCGTGGGAAAGGAGAAAGCGGATACACGGAGGGGAGATCAACACCCACTGTGAGACGTTGACATGTCAGTCAGTCCGACCGGCGCAGGTCACAGTCCTAGCGCCGTATACTGCATTAGCCATCTGTTGGGGCTCGTGACACCCGTCACTGTCATCTTTCTTCCTTGTCCCCGGTCGCTCAGTGGCCTCCGGCACCCACACCATAGAGAGAAAGCAGCAGGCGATGACACTGCTGCTCCTCTCCTTGACAGGGCCGGCGCCTGCTACTCGGGCAGCGTCTTGTTCTGGGTTTTCCTTGACACACTTCCCAGTGGGCCCCTCCTCCTTCACTCTACTGTCAACGTAATTGTGCGTGTGCAGCGGAGAATGAAGGGGCAGGAATAATGAGAGAGAGAGAGTGGGAAAAAGCAATTGTGTCTTCTAACCCAAGTCACCTCCTTCCCGTTTTCTGGTACGTCTGTCGTCATTCGGTTGAGCTTCCCTCCGGTCCTTTCTAGGGCTTGTGGGTCCTCTTCCCGGCAGTTTCTGGATGTTCGGCCTTGTTCTTTTGTGCATATCTCTCCTCTTCGCGCTGTCTCGGCGCTACTCGTTTTCCTGGGGGCGATTTTGCTCCTTTTAATGAGTCTTCGCTCCTGCCCTTCTGCGGGGTGTTGGTGCGGGGCGGCTCCTTATGCAGGTTCCTTCCCTGTCGGCTGCACTTGTGGTGGTGAACTTGCACGCTTGTGGCATTGGCCTCTGGGGGTCGTGTGGCAGAGCTTCATGCTCTTCTCAGGCGCAGTGGTTTCTTGGCTCCTATGATCTTGGTCATAGGTTTCTTCGTCTGCGGCCGTTCTCCCTTTTTCGGGCGAATGTAGTGCCTGCTGCTTTCCGGAGGGGTTCTTTGGTTGTTGTCTTGACTTCGTGTTGAGGAGTGGTTCACCGACCGCCTCCCGGGTATGTCCCCTTGTTTTCCTAGGTAATCTTTGGTGAGGTAGCTCCGGGGAGCCGTAGGGGCTCCTCCCAGAAAACCAGCGTTGAATGTAATGAAACGCCATTTTCTGGGTGAGTCCCGGAGGCTCCCCGGCACCCTCCCACCCTCCGGTCGGCGGGTTTTTCGCGGTTTTGATATCCAGTCTCAGGACTGGGGTGGGGATAGCCGGCGCGGGGGTCTGGGGCTCCCCTTCCCCCTCCCGGGGAGGGGGGAGCTGCGCAGACATGCGGCGCGGCTCGTGTGACGTCATGCATGTTAGTTCGTTTTTCTGGGGGAGTTCTGTCCACTCATTTATCAATTTTTGTTGTTAACCAGAATAGGGGTTTGTTTTGTGGCGCTTAGCTTTCTGGGTGCCTGTCCCGGTCGATGGCAGATATAGAATGCTCCAAATCACATGTGCATTTCTATGGGCCATTGCTCCCCGTGCCTCTCTGAGGGAACCAGGTTCTGGCTCGTGGTCCCCGGTAGGCCTAGAACTCCACCCACATCGACTGATGCAAAATAGTTAGGGTATCCATATCAGCCATGGAAAGCTCCAGGGAGCCTCCAAGACTCACCCAGAAAATGGCGTTTCATTACATTCAACGCTGGTTTTTTCTCTAACTACAATATAGTACATATGTTTATCTTACCTTTATGGAGGACTCTTGATGGCGTATGGAAGATGGTGATGAGGAGGAGAGGTGTTACTGTTTGAAAGGGGAGTCCCCTTCCATCAGGCAGTGATGATTTCTTTTGGGGGTACACTCTTCTACATTTTGCCTGCATACCACTGGGACCTGGTTGTGGTTCACTGCTTGTTTGTCTCACGAAAAATTTGTCTAGCGACACTTGTTTTTCCCTTCGTTTTAACATTTGTCTATAGTAATGCATCACAGTGTCATTGAAAAGGTTAAGGCAACGGCCTACTGCAGCTTGATTTGGGTGAGTCGTTTCAGCAAAAGTTTGCAGTTCCTCCCATTCTGCACACACATTTTCTTAATTTTTGAGGAAGGGACATTCTGTACTGCCTCCTCCTTCTCTGAAGAAATTTCCTCAGCTACCTCTTGTTGCTGCTCCTTTTGAAGGGCTTGGAGTTCTTCGGTGGTCAGTTCTTCACTGTGTTTCTCCACCAACGCCTCAATATCAGCACCATCCAACTCCAAGCCCAATTGTCGGCCCAGAGAAACAATTTCCTCAACAAGAGGCACTTCAGGTTCATGCTCAAACCCTTCAAAGTCTCGTTATGCAACACATTCAGACCACAATTTTCTCCAGCCAGAGATCAAGGTTCTTACAGAAACTTTTTGCCAGACTTTGTCTACAAGTTTTAAAGCACTACAAATATTAAAATGTTTTTTCCAGAATTCTTTGAGGGTGAGGTTTGTGGCATCCATCACTTCGACACATCTCCGAAAATGTACCCTTTCATAAAGTTTATTAAAATTGGCAATGATTTTCTGGTCCATAGGCTGAAGTAGAGGAGTGGTGTTGGGAGGAAAGAACTTTACTGTAACAAAACTAAATTCCTCTATCAGTGAATCCTCCAAGCCTGGAGAATAGGCAGGAGCATTGTCGAGGAAAAGCAGGGCCTTGAGTGGCAAACTGTTCTTCTGCAGATATTTTTTGATGGCAGGGCACACCACCTCATTCACTCACTCAGAAAAAATTGCCTAGTCACCCATGCCTTAGCATTAGCCCTCCACATCACACACATTTTGTTTTTCTGCACATTATATTTTTTTAAAACCTTTAGATTTTCGGAATGATACACAAGCAAGGGTTTAATTTTCAAATTGCCACTCGCATTACCACACAACACAAGAGTAAACCTGTCTTTCATAGGCTTGTGTCCGGGCAATGACTTCTCCTCGGTAATGTATGTCTTCTTCGGCAGTCTTTTCCAGAATAGCCCTGTCTCGTCACAATTGAACACTTGTTGTGATAGGTATGCCTCACTCTGCACAAAATCTTTAAATTCGCCAATAAACCTTTCAGCCTCTGGTTTGTCTGAGTTGGCACCCTCACCATGCCTCACAACACTATGAATGCTGCTACTTTTTCTAAATTTCTCAAACCATCCTCTGCTTGCCTTAAACTCTTTGCATCTGCATCACTTGTTCCAGGGGTTTTCTTTATAAGCTCTTCATGCAATATTCTTGCCTTTTCACAAATGATGGTTTCTGAAACGTTATCACCTGCTAACTCCTTGTTGTGTATCCAAATTAATAACAATTGTTCAACATCTTCAAGTGTTTGTGTACTATGTTTTGTGATTATTGATACGCCTTTTGCCAATTTAGCACTCATAATGTCCTTTTTCTTAGCCAGTATGGTGGATATCGTTGACTGAGATTTGTTGTACTGCCTAACTAGTTCAGCAACCCACACACCATCATCATATTTACGAATGATCTCTTGTTTTTGCTCTATGGTCGTCCTTACATGTGTTTTCATATGTTGAACCTTACCACTGACTTTCTTGGGACCCATGGCATGATATATAATAATCAGTTTTATTTTCAAAAAACAAAAAATCACCACAAAAATGGAATTTCTTATAAACGTGATCGTCACTAAACGGGCGACTCTGGTAAACTGAGGCAGGTCAGCCTGCGCGACCAGGAACCATGCGCTCGGTTGACCCAAACATGTATTAACGAATATCATTAGTTGACGACACTATCGTAAGTTGAGTTGCATTTTTCGATCAAAATTATATCGTAACTCAAAATTATTGTAAGTCGGGGCAATCGTAAATTGAGGTGCTACTGTACAGTATATAGAAAAAGTCAAATATAGTTCCAACCTATAAAAATGGTAGCCATGAAGACCCTCTAAATTATAGACCCATATCATTAATAAATGTGGTAGTCAAATACTGAAAAAATAGTTAAAACTAAATGGGTACAACACTTGGAAAGTAATGACATAATAACGGACAGACAGTATGGTTTTCGAACAGGAAGATCCTGGGTAATAAATCTACTGTACTGTACAGTGACACTCGACTTACGATTGCCCCGACTTACGATAATTTCGAGTTAAAATATAAATTTGATCAGACAATGCGGCTCAGCTTACGATAGTGTCGTCGACTAACGATATTCGTTAACACGCATTCGGGTCGACCAAGCGCATGGTTCCTGGTCACGTGGGCAGACCTGCCTCAGTTTACCAGAGCCGCCTGCTTAGTGACGATCATGCTTGTAAGAAATTCCATTATTTTGGTGATTTTTGTTTTGTTTTTTGAACATAAAAGTAATTATTATATATCACGCCATGGGTCCCAAAAACGTCATCGGTAAGGTTCAACCTAAGAAAACACATGTGAGGATGACCACAGAGGAAAAACAAAAGATCAGTTGTAAACATGAAAATGGTACACGGGTTGTTGAACTAGCTAGGCAGTACAACAAATCTATGTCAATGATATTGCACTGTAATTGTTAAGAAAAAGGACATTATGAGTGCTAAAGTGGCAAAAGGCGTATCAACAATCACAAAACAAAGAACACAAACACTTGAGGATGTTGAAAAGTTGTTATTAACACTTTCAGCCGCCCGGCGAACGAGGGAAAAAAAAAGTAAGTGCTCCCGGCGTTTTTGTCGCTTAAGCGGCCAAACAAAAATGTGTATACTCTTTTTACTCTTCTGACGTTAGTTCTCGAGCTACGTATTTCATTTTGGTACCAATGTGTTCGCAATAAAATTCTCTAGAAGAACATCAGTAAAAAAGGTCACTAAAAGTATACGGAGACCAGCACCAAATAAAGAACTACGTAGATGACTCGCCGTGAGCGCAAAACGGCAACAAAATGTTTCTACTCTTGGGATTGTTGTCAACTCCACACTTGTCCTACAGCGTTAATTTTGGTATCAATGGATTCGCAATGAAATTCCCAACACAGAGATATGAATATAAACGTAGAATCATAGTCGCGGCCCACCCGCAAGAGTGTGGGAAGTGGTGGAACTGTTACCCGGTATCGGTGACGCAACGACACAAGCGCGATACGGTGCTTCGAAAGTTTATACTTATTTGACTGTCCTGACATTATTTTTGTATGTACGTCATTCATTTTTGTGTCAATGTGTTCGCAATAGAATGTTCTATAAGCACGTAGGTAAAAAAGATCAACAAAGCGTAAGTTAGAATAGCGCCAAATATAAAACAACGCTGGAACATATCAGTGAGCGTCAAACACACACGAAATTTTTTACTATTGTTATGTTTTTCAAGTTTATACTTGTTGCACACAGTTATTTTTGGTTGTACATGGATCGGAATAAAATTCCCTAAACAGACATATGCATATAATAAATGATAAGGTGTAAACATGCCCAGTATAAACGGCTAAAGTCACCCACCTGCAACCCGTTTGGGACACTCTTGCAGACACGCAACACCCCGAAAAAAATCTATGAAGTTTCGAGTCTACTTATGGCAGTTTATGGGATACAGTGTTCTTTCTGGTATCAAAATAATCCCAATAAGTTATACTACAAAAAATTGGACAAAATAGGTGTACTTACCAATAAAAAGCTGTTTGTGGAACAGTAAGTTGAGCATTTTTCTTCACTCCACCTTCTTCAGGTCAACATTCCTGAAGTTGCTCAACAGATGTTTTGTAGGTGGAGTGAAGCTGTTGCGGGTGGTTACTTCTTCACCACCCAATACACCCTTTTCGGTGGTAACTGGTGTAGCAGGGAATAACACAGAGTGCAACGTTACAGGTTTTGCATCCTATGTTGGTGTCCTTCCTTTTACCTGACCGTGCACAGACATGACACCTGAGACGTTTTGGCAGTTTGTAAAGTTCATGTTTCAGTTTGTAGTTCATGCGATGTTCAGAATCAACAATAGGGCCACGTCTTCTCGGTGTTGGTTGATCATTTGAGTCAGAGTCATCTGACAAAACCGACTCGTCAAATGGCAGTGTGCCAGACATCTCGGGTTCTGAGTCCGTTCCTGCGTCAGCTTGAGGTGTTGAAGTAAATAAAGGCCGCCTCACACCAGATGGTCCAGGAGTTTGCACAGTGTTAGCATAGGCAGGACCTGTGTCATCATTTATGTCTGGAGCGTGCTGCAAGTGATGTGATACTGTTGCTATTTCAGGCCAATCTTCCGTGTCCCAGTGCAATAGGGCCCAAATTGCCACCTCGTGGAATTGTAGCAATGTTAGCTTTTTTCGATCAGTTGTGTAGTATTTGTACAAAACAAAGGCATTATGCAATGCCATTTGCAGGAAATAAAACGTGATCTTTTTGGTCCACTTGTGAGTTTTCCTGGTAAAATGGTAATACTTCACCATTTGATCGAAGTGGTCCACACCTTTCATGAACTTGTTGTATTCGCAAATTGCAGTAGGCTTGTTCACTGTTACCTGTTGTAGTCGAGTTGTTCCGTCGCAATTGCGCAATCGTTTCCTTCGCTGACATTGCTGAGTGTCAGCATTGTGGATGTTTATAATGATTGAGACCACTCACTTGTCTTTCCACAGTAGAATGAAGGTGTTATCTTTGCGGCGGTATATGGTGGTATCCAGTGGAAATTTAGCCTTGGCTATAGTTTGCAATTCCTTTGGGGCGCCGCGTAGCAGTCTAATTGTGCCACATGTGTACACCCCAAGTTCTCTCAATTTTTCTGTTAGGTTTACTGAGTTGTAGTAATTATCCATGTACAAATGGTAACCCTGGTTCACTAAAGGCTGAATCAACCCCGTCACTGTTTCCAGTATCGTCTTGCCAATACCTGAGTATACGTCAAAGTCATATAAGTACCCAGATACTGATTCAGCAAGCATATATAGTTTCACACCATACTGTACTTGTCTGGTTTGTTTGGATTGTAAACTTTGAATGATAGTCGGCCATGCCATTGTACCTTCATCCAAGCACAACTCTTTCTTGGGAATGTAAACTTCTGCAAACCTCTCTTTCAAATAGTCCATCACCGATCTCACTTTTATCAACTTATCAGTATTGTTCAAGGGCACTGCATTGTTATTGAATGTATGGAAAAACTGGCTTATATGCTGGAAACGTTTTGACGTCATAAACAAGTTGAAGAAACGAACATGCCATGGTTTTCCTGTTTGCCAATACATCCTCATAGCTGGCAGCCTGTTTATGCCCATCAATATGCATAGTCCCAAGTATCGCGCCATTTCTTTCACCCTCACTGGTTTCCATATATCTGAGACATTTTCATTAGCCATCCGGAATATCTGCGACGCATACAAATTAGTTTCTGTTGTCAAGAATTGCAACAGGGCTCGGGTAATGAACAACTGAATAAATCCTAATGCACTAGTAGGTGTTGGAATTTTCAGGCCAGGATTTCCAATAAAATCTTCAACAATTGGGGGAGTATTGTCACGACTCCAGCCAACACTGTCCCCACCCTTGCGAGTACGTCCTGTACGTGTACGGCTTTGTGAATCTTCCTCACTTTCGTCATCACTTTCAATTTCCAGGCTTTGATCACTGCTAGAATCACTTGGCACAGTTGGTCGTGTTTTCCTAC
The DNA here is from genome assembly GCA_020271785.1 of Procambarus virginalis. NCBI lineage: Eukaryota > Metazoa > Arthropoda > Malacostraca > Decapoda > Cambaridae > Procambarus > Procambarus virginalis. The sequence goes on along the minus strand of WNGS01164858.1, from coordinate 143,193 downwards.
GTCGAGAAACATTTCTGGTAGTTAGTTTTCTAGGTGGTTTACATGCACCACGTGAACGCCTAGATGGAGGAGGAGGAGGGAGTAGCGGTGCCTCATCCTCCTCCGTGAGGTGCTCGGCCTCATCACTCGTTGCTGTATCATTCGCTCTTTGGACGCCACTATAATCGTTGTAGTCATCCAAATCATCTTCAAGTCCCTCAACATCACCTGCATCATACTCAGCTTCTGATAAAGTTGCCACAACTTCAGGAATTTTCGTGGGTGTGAGTTTCATTCCCTTGAACTTTTGATAAATCATAGTTATTTTGGCCTCTTTCGAGGACTTGGACACTTCCTTGGGCGTAGAACGGCTTGGGCCTTGACCTGGATCCATTGTTGATAAATGTATTGGGTATAAAACACACGGAAACGGGTATAAATGCAGAAAACCGTTCGAGTTTGGCGCGCGAGGGAAGCGTGATCGACTCACGACACGTGACGAGAAAACAATGGGCCTGTGACGTGACCGGGTAGGCCGGCGCGCCATGCGCCCTAGCGGTGAGAAAGAGAACTTCATGGCGCTCAGATTGAAACAAACCAGAAGTAAATCGGATAAAAATTGAATTTTATACAAATTTTTTACGAAGACATAAATTTGTGTCATGTGTGCATGAGCGGGTAGACGAAACATGACGCGCTTTTAAGACATTGGCATGCGAAAGTGTTAATTTGGATACACAAGAAGGAGTTAGCAGGTGATAGCATTTGTTAAAAAGCAAGGCTATTGCATGAAGATCTTACAAAGACCCCCCCCCCTGCAACAAGTGATGCAGAAATGAGAGTTTAAGGTAAGCAGGGAATGGTTTGAGAAATTAAAAAAAAAAAAGTGGCATTTACAGTGTTGTGAGATTTGTGAGTGTAGTGTGTTGTGAGTTGGTGGAGGAACACAGCAAAGAACTGACCACTGAAGAACTCCTAGCCTTTCACAAGGAGCAGCAACAAGAGGCAGCCAAGGAAATTTCTTCAGGGGAGGAGGCAGTACAGAATGTCCCTTCCTCAACAATTAAGAAGTGGTGTAGACTGTGGGAAGAAATGCAAACTTTTGATGAAATGACTCGCCCACAGCAAACTGAGGTAGGCCATTGCCTTAACCTTTTTAAAGACACTGTAATGCCTCACTACATACAGACAAGTGTTACAACGTAGGAAAAACAAGTCTCTATGGAAAGGTTTCTAGTCAGAAAAACAAGCAGTGAGCCACAACCAGGTCCTAATTATATCCAGGCAGTGTTATTGGCATATAGCCAAAATATAGGAGAGAGTGCCCCAGAGAAGTCATCACTGCCTGATGTTATAATGGATGGGAACTCTCCTTCCAAACACTAACACCTCTCCTCCTCCCCCTTCTCACCATCTTCCGTACGCCAAGAAGAGTCATCAATAAAGATAAGCTATAACTTATACATACTATAGTACTAAATAATTGTGTTTATTAGGTATGAAATGTATTTTGAAGTTAATATTTTTGGGAGTGTGGAATGGATTAATTCAATTAACATTATTTCTTATGGTTAAATTCGTTTTGGATTGCGAATTTTTTATTTATGAACGGTCTCTGGGAACAGATTAAATTCGTAAGTGGAGGGGCCACTGTATTTACTGTATGCATTATGATTTTATGCTGTAATGCATAGTGTATTAATAATTTGATTTAAAATTCAAATACTGTACTTGCATCCAAATACTGTTTGAGAAAATAGGGCTAAATTTTGTTTTGTATATTTTTACATCATAGATGCATTAATTAACCAAGAATGATAAATTGCAGATACATAGATTATTTGACTTTTCCTTACATACTTTAGAAACTTGAGAATGCTTTTTCACTGAATTGGGCTTTCACTGTAAAAAATCTGACATTGATGGACTTTTATTGAGTGTAATTATTATGAAGTTTCATAAAGTATTATTTTTTAGACTGGAATTAGAATTGTATGATATAGTAGTGCTTTTATTCACTTAAGCCCTTAAAATCTGTTAATTAAAATACCACATTGTCAGATGTTCATTATCATACTCCAGTTTACATACTTTGTGCACTAGTGCAACAAATTAGACTTTTCTGGGGGGAGCCCCGTCGGCTCCCCGGAGCTATCCCAGGCTGATATGCTAATTTCAGACTTTGGCATCAGTCATGTGTATGGAGTTCTTAGGCCTACCGGAGACCACGGCCAGAACCGGGCCCCCTCAGAGAGGCACGGGGAGCAATGGCCTATAGAAGCCCCCGTGTGGTTGGAAGCATTCTATGTCTGCCATCGACCGGGACAGGCACCCAGAAAGGTAAGCGCCCCAAAACAAACCCCTATTCTGGTTAAAATTGCTACCAAAATCCGAACTAGTGGATAGAACTCCCAAACAGAAAAACAAGCAAACTAGTGTGACGTCACACGTCACCGCGCCGCTGTCTGCGCAGCTCCCCCCTCCCCGGGAGGGGGAAGGTGGAGCCCCAGACCTCCCACGCCGGCTATCCACCCATCAGTTCTTCGGCTGATGCTATAGGCACCGGTTATGTGCTCCGGCTCCAGTGGTTGTTTCAGCACTGCACCTAGAGTGTGGTGTCTGTTTTCTAGGTGGTGCGCGAGCCGGGAGTGATTCTCCAGTACTCGGGCTGCATGCGCCTAGGGTTCCCTTCCCTAGGTGCCCTGTAAGTACTGCCCTTGGGACTTGGGGCCACCTTCCACAAGTTCCTTGGGGTCTGCCCCTGCTAGGCCGTTTACTGCTTGGTTTTCGGCCGCTCTTTGTGTGCTCGGGTGTTCTGTCTCCCTTGTTCGCCTTAGAGTAAGGGGCAGTTTTTGCACTGGTGGGGCGCAGGGTACTGTGCAGCTTGTCTTTTCCCAATCATAGCGGCCGGCTCTGTTCCGCTTGGGTACGCTGTCCTCTTGCGGGGTTTTCTTTTTCTTTTTGTTTATCTACCTGGTGGGGGGTCTGCCTTCGTTCTTGCCCCTGGTGTCCCTTGTGTTCTGAGTTTTCTGGTGGTACCCCCTGCTAGGTCCCCGTGAGTGTACACGTCCCGGGGTTCAGCTCTTAGAAAGTTGTTTGGTAGTTTTGGGTGCCGGTTAGCAGTACCCTGCCTGGGATTACCTGAGCGCGAGTCCTCTTATAGTAAACGCTCGGGACCCTGGGAAACCCCTGGGGGCGCGTGGTCCGATGGATGTGACCCCAGAGCCCCCCCTCGCTTCCAGCGAGTTTGAGGGTTGCTCACCCCTTGTCTCTGGGTGACTCTCTGTTTTGCCTCCGTCTGCTGCCTGTGGGGTCGGTGACACCTTCGACCCGGAGCCCTGCGAGTTTGTTGCTCGTTATGGCTCGGTTACCCAGTTGTGCTCAGCTGGTGCGGGCAGCAGAGGCGTTGCACTTGAGCCTTGGTGGTGGCAACGCTCTCGTGGTAACTCCCCGGGAGCCCCGGGGCTGCCCCGTTTTGGTTCTTGTTTTTCCCCTGGATTCCCCTTCCTGCCTGCATCCGGTTCCTTACCGTCTGTAGGTTCAGGGCGGGGTTTGGTGGTGTTGAGACTCGGGCAGTCTCGGGGAAATCCCCTTCCGGGGTAGTGACGGGGGCATTCGAGCCTGTTCCTCCAGCCGTGTTGTAAGAGTCTGCCAGTGGGCTCCCTTCCTTAGTGTTTTCACGGCTGTCCCGGTTTTCTGGTACGGCCGGGGCTTTAGGGGGACGGCTCGGCCCGGGGCCTGTTGTGTGGGTTCCGGGGCTGCGGAGGGGCTGACTTGGGGGGCCTTGGCCCCATAGGACCCCGTGGGGGTTTTTTATCCCCCTCTCGGCGGGGCTTGTGGTTACGCGGAGTGGGGTTTTCCTCTCCACTCGCCGTACGTGCTGTTGGGCGTCGGCCCCTCCCCGGGCTCGGTTCCTTGGCCTTTGAGTCGGTTGGTTCCGTCCTGTGGGTGGATGTTTCCCCCCACCCTTTTTTTTGGGGGGGACGGTGTTTTCGTCATGTTTCCCCGTTTTGGGGTTCTACATGACTACTGGTCTCGGGTGCGCATGCGCCTTTGTGTGCCTTCGGGACTGGTTTTGGCTTCCGTGTTCTCGAGGGTTCGGGAAGGTTTTTCCTCCTTCCCGCGTTATTGGAACGTCTGTCGGCTCCTCGTCCTTGTTGGCGAGTTTGGGCTACTTGTAGCCCTGTTGGGCTCCTTGTGGTCCTGTTGTGCTCCTTGTAGCCCTGTTGGGCTACTTTTGGCCCGGTTTGGGCTCTTTCTGGGCCTGTGGGCTACTTGTGCCCTGTTGGGCTACTTGTGGCCCGTTTGCGTGCCTTTTTTGGGCTCTGTCTTCGCTTCTTTGGCCGGTTTCTTGTTCCTGCTCACTCTTTGGCTACTTTTCTTGTGCAGTAGTCTTGGTTGCCGCCTTCCCGCAGGGTAGGTTGCGCGTTTTTCGGCCGGTTGTCATGCGCGTGCGCCGCGGAGTTTGTGTTTGGTCTGGCGGTGTGTAGTGCCGGTGTTCGTCGTCTTTTTTGCTCCAGTGCTTCGCCTGGCTCCCATATATCTGAGGGTTTCGGAGTCTGGGAGGGGCTTAGCTCGGGAGAAGGCGCGGGTGGTTTCGGGAGCTGCCCTCTCCGATTCAGGCATGGAGGTGGTTGAGTTCAATTTTCCCACCGGGGCTTCTGGGTCAACCCAGGAAGACTCCTTACTTGGAAGATTTTCCCCTGGATGCTGCCTTTTCTTCAGGGGTGTTGGGCGTGGAAGAGGGCTTAGCCTCGGGGCCTTTGTTGGGGTTTTCCTGGGGCTTGGGGGGGGGAGTCCGCTTGGAGTGCTTGGGCTCCTTTTGCCCCTGCTTGGGCCCCTTGTGCCCTTGTTTGGGCCCTTGTGCCCCTGCTTGGGCCCTTGTGCCCCTGCTTGGGCCCTTGTGCCCCTGCTTGGGCCCTTGTGCCCCTGCTTGGCCCTTGTGCCCCTGCTTGGGCCCTTGTGCCCCTGCTTGGGCCCTTGTGCTCTTTGGGCAGGGGTTGTTGCTGCAGTTCCATCCCAGGCTCCCTGACACCCTCCCTCCCTCCTTCCGGTTGGCGTTTTCATCGTTCAAGAACTGGGTGTGGTGGGCTGCTGGCTCTGGTGAGCTGGCTTCCCCTTCCCTTCCCTACTGGAGGGAGGGGGCTAACGAGAGAAAGTGCTAGTCGCATGAAGGGTTGCTTGTTTGGTTTCTTTCTGGGGAGTTATTTTGATCTTTTGGAATGTAGATTGCACAGGTTAACCAGACAGTGGGCTGTTTTGATTCACCTACCTCTCCTCCTTTAGGTTAATATCTGCCCCAGTGGTCTGGGATCCCTTTTTCAGTTATCTTGTTGGGGTTTGTCTTCGGTTGTTGGTTGGGGAGCTTCATGCTCTTCTCCAGAGATGGGGATTCTGCCTCTTTGGCCCTGGTTGGTGTTTTCTTTCTTGTCAACCACTTTCTTCTTTTCTGGGGAAGAATGAGTTATGTTATTGCAATCACGTTATCCCTGGAACAATTGTGTTTTAGCGTGTCATTAGAGATTGATATTGATGGAACAGGGGGGGACTGCATGTGGCGTACTGTATACAACTGTTCCATGTAATGATCATTGTGCAACCACTTCCTTCTTTTCTGGGGAAGAATGAGTTGGCAGGCTTCAGGAAGGGTTCATTGGTTAATGATGCTTGGTTGGTTTGGCCAGGGTGCATCATTTGCTGTGTCTAGTGGCAGCAGTTTGTCACTGTGTGCTACCGGTTTCACTATGGGTGATGCTTTGTGTGTTGAATCTGTCTCCTTGGGGAAGACAGATTCATTGGGGGTCACAAGGAACAACGGGGGCTCTATCAGAAAGAGGCATTTATTATATTCAACACTGGTTTTTCTCCACCCGCTGGTTTATATTACTTCATAATCTCCTTGGTCATTTGATTGTAGGTTGGTCTTTTTGGCCTCCCTGCATTTTTGGTTGTGTTCTTCCGTGGAAGATTGTTTCTTTCACACATCCTTTCCGCATTCTGGTTGTGGGTCAGGGAGCTTTGTGCTCTCCTTTGGAATGTTTTAATTTATTATCATTTGGTCCTGGTTTTAGTTTTTCTTTTCTCACATCAAATTAGCCTTTA
>WNGS01164858.1:89967-135374 GCA_020271785.1 Procambarus virginalis | reverse complement strand
AGGCTTTTTCTGGGGGGAGCCCCGTCGGCTCCCCGGAGCTATCCCAGGCTGATATGCTAATTTCAGACTTTGGCATCAGTCATGTGTATGGAGTTCTTAGGCCTACCGGAGACCACGGCCAGAAACGGGCCCCCTCAGAGAGGCACGGGGAGCAATGGCCTATAGAAGCCCCCGTGTGGTTGGAAGCATTCTATGTCTGCCATCGACCGGGACAGGCACCCAGAAAGGTAAGCGCCCCAAAACAAACCCCTATTCTGGTTAAAATTGCTACCAAAATCCGAACTAGTGGATAGAACTCCCAAACAGAAAAACAAGCAAACTAGTGTGACGTCACACGTCACCGCGCCGCTGTCTGCGCAGCTCCCCCTCCCCGGGAGGGGGAAGGTGGAGCCCAGACCTCCCACGCCGGCTATCCACCCATCAGTTCTTCGGCTGATGCTATAGGCACCGGTTATGTGCTCCGGCTCCAGTGGTTGTTTCAGCACTGCACCTAGAGTGTGGTGTCTGTTTTCTAGGTGGTGCGCGAGCCGGGAGTGATTCTCCAGTACTCGGGCTGCATGCGCCTAGGGTTCCCTTCCCTAGGTGCCCTGTAAGTACTGCCCTTGGGACTTGGGGCCACCTTCCACAAGTTCCTTGGGGTCTGCCCTGCTAGGCCGTTTACTGCTTGGTTTTCGGCCGCTCTTTGTGTGCTCGGGTGTTCTGTCTCCCTTGTTCGCCTTAGAGTAAGGGGCAGTTTTTGCACTGGTGGGGCGCAGGGTACTGTGCAGCTTGTCTTTTCCCAATCATAGCGGCCGGCTCTGTTCCGCTTGGGTACGCTGTCCTCTTGCGGGGTTTTCTTTTTCTTTTTGTTTATCTACCTGGTGGGGGGGTCTGCCTTCGTTCTTGCCCTGGTGTCCCTTGTGTTCTGAGTTTTCTGGTGGTACCCCCTGCTAGGTCCCCGTGAGTGTACACGTCCCGGGGGTTCAGCTCTTAGAAAGTTGTTTGGTAGTTTTGGGTGCCGGTTAGCAGTACCCTGCCTGGGATTACCTGAGCGCGAGTCCTCTTATAGTAAACGCTCGGGACCCTGGGAAACCCCTGGGGGCGCGTGGGTCCGATGGATGTGACCCCAGAGCCCCCCCTCGCTTCCAGCGAGTTTGAGGGTTGCTCACCCCTTGTCTCTGGGTGACTCTCTGTTTTGCCTCCGTCTGCTGCCTGTGGGGTCGGTGACACCTTCGACCCGGAGCCCTGCGAGTTTGTTGCTCGTTATGGCTCGGTTACCCAGTTGTGCTCAGCTGGTGCGGGCAGCAGAGGCGTTGCACTTGAGCCTTGGTGGTGGCAACGCTCTCGTGGTAACTCCCCGGGAGCCCCGGGGCTGCCCCGTTTTGGTTCTTGTTTTTCCCCTGGATTCCCCTTCCTGCCTGCATCCGGTTCCTTACCGTCTGTAGGTTCAGGGCGGGGTTTGGTGGTGTTGAGACTCGGGCAGTCTCGGGGAAATCCCCTTCCGGGGTAGTGACGGGGGCATTCGAGCCTGTTCCTCCAGCCGTGTTGTAAGAGTCTGCCAGTGGGCTCCCTTCCTTAGTGTTTTCACGGCTGTCCCGGTTTTCTGGTACGGCCGGGGCTTTAGGGGGACGGCTCGGCCCCGGGGCCTGTTGTGTGGGTTCCCGGGGCTGCGGAGGGGCTGACTTGGGGGGCCTTGGCCCCATAGGACCCCGTGGGGGTTTTTATCCCCCTCTCGGCGGGGCTTGTGGTTACGCGGAGTGGGGTTTTCCTCTCCACTCGCCGTACGTGCTGTTGGGCGTCGGCCCCTCCCCGGGCTCGGTTCCTTGGCCTTTGAGTCGGTTGGTTCCGTCCTGTGGGTGGATGTTTCCCCCACCCCTTTTTTTGGGGGACGGTGTTTTCGTCATGTTTCCCCGTTTTGGGGGTTCTACATGACTACTGGTCTCGGGTGCGCATGCGCCTTTGTGTGCCTTCGGGACTGGTTTTGGCTTCCGTGTTCTCGAGGGTTCGGGAAGGTTTTTCCTCCTTCCCGCGTTATTGGAACGTCTGTCGGCTCCTCGTCCTTGTTGGCGAGTTTGGGCTACTTGTAGCCCTGTTGGGCTCCTTGTGGTCCTGTTGTGCTCCTTGTAGCCCTGTTGGGCTACTTTTGGCCCGGTTTGGGCTCTTTCTGGGCCTGTTGGGCTACTTGTGGCCCTGTTGGGCTACTTGTGGCCCGGTTGCGTGCCTTTTTTGGGCTCTGTCTTCGCTTCTTTGGCCGGTTTTCTTGTTCCTGCTCACTCTTTTGGCTACTTTTCTTGTGCAGTAGTCTTGGTTGCCGCCTTCCCGCAGGGTAGGTTGCGCGTTTTCGGCCGGCATGTCATGCGCGTGCGCCGCGGAGTTTGTTTTGGTCTGGGCGGTGTGTAGTGCCGGTGTTCGTCGTCTTTTTGCTCCAGTGCTTCGCCTTTCGCTCTTCTCCCTTGCCGCGGTATGTGCCCCTTTTCGCTCCGGGGGTGTCCTGGGTTCCAGTTGTGGGGAGGCCGCCGAGGTTTCCCCTGTGTCATGGGTGTGGGCCGCCTTCTTCGCCTCTTCCTTGCTCTCCTGCAGGTCCGGCTCTGGCTTCACCTGGCGGTGCTCCCAGGTTCTTCTGGGCTCGGTTGAGTCGTGTCACTTCGAGCCACCGTTTGCCAGGTGAGTTTCTGCGGTCTGGCGTCTTTTGGCAGGGCGCTGGATGTGGTGTTATATGCCTGTCTTTCTTTAGGTCTCTTTTTGTACGACTGAGACCGTTCGCACACCAGTGTCGGTCCCCTTTTTTCACCCCTTCCTGTCCCACTCTTGTGCATGTCCATCCCATGCTAGGGTCATTCAGGGGTCCCACCTTTGTTAGTGTTATGTGGTGTGGGGGTTTGTGGTGTTGGTTCTGTACTCGCCTGGTAGGGCTTCTGGCTGTGCTTGCAAGGTTTATGCGCTCTGGCTTTTGGGTCCCGCCTATCTGGTAGAACTTGCGGGATAGTACCAGTGGAGTGCAGTGGTGCCATAGGCACACTCGGGGAACACTGTATATCCATCAGAGGTCTGCAGTTGTTACACGACCTCCTTGCGAGCATACGCCTTCTCGCTGGTACCTTATCTTGAGGTTAACTTGAGGTGCTTCGGGGCTTAGCGTCCCCGCGGCCCGGTCATCGACCAGGCCTCCTGGACTGGTCATGCTGGCTGTTGGACATGGCTGCTTGCTGCCCGACGTATGAGTCACAGCCTGGTTGATCGGGTATCCTTGGAGGTGCTGATCCGGTTCTCTCTTGCACCAACCCGTCACCGCATCTTTATTACGTCAATATTGACTTCTTCGTTCCGTGCATAGGTGCCATACTAAACATAATGGTTTCCCTTAAAAAACTTCGTGGAAAACACCGACCTTACCTGACCTACTTAGTAGGTTACAATAAGCATCTTATGGTTTCGTAATTACAATTGTTACTTAACCTATTATCGGTATGCCACTGAACTCTGTGAGGGGATTGCAAGTTATGCCCCTATGGTACGGTCTGTGGACTTTCGGGGCACACTAGCTTGCCTTCGACTTAGTTATGGCCCATCCTGGTTGTGGGGAGTCTGTGGGCCTGCAGGCCGCCCCATGCGTCTTCCTGGTGGGCCTCCCTTTGGCCGGTCTAGCCTGGCCTCGGGCCGGGCTTGGGGTGTACATGAGCTCCCGGTTCCCCATCCAGCCGGTTTTGAGCGGGGTTTCTCCGCCGTCGGTCGCCTGGTAGGCGGGTTCCTGGGCCTGCTGGGTTCTGTCGTGTCTCAGTGGGCCCTGTCTGGGGTCTATCTGCTCCGTTCTCTGCCTTTGCCGGAGCGAGTTGCTCTTTACCTGTGGCATGTTGCGGTGGTGTATACTCCCCTAGTTGTGCTTGCGGGGGTTGAGCTCTGGCTCTTTGGTCCCGCCTCTCAAACGTCAATCTTATAACAGGTGTACGGTTTCCTGAGCCTATTGGGCTCTTATCGTATCTACACTTGAAACTGTGTTTGGAGTCAGCCTCCACCACATCGCTTCCTAATGCATTCCATTTGTCAACCACTCTGACACTAAAGTTCTTTCTACTGTCTCTGTGGCTCATTTGGGCATTCGGTTTCCACCTGCGTCCCCTAGGGCGTGTGCCCCTTGTGTTAAACAGCCTGTCTTTATCCACCAGGTTGTATGTTGCTACTACTGCGCGTGTGCATTAGTACCGTGTTTCGCAGTGGCGTGTCCTTACTCCTGGGGTTTTTATGCTTCTGCTCTTTCGTCCTGCCTCACCCCAGTCGTTTTCCTGGCATCTCCTTTGGTCAGTTTTGCCTGCACTTGCTGCTATGTTGGGGGACGTGGTCGGTTTCCACCACTTCATTGTTTGTGTGTTCCCTTGTTTTCCTCCTCTGCCACAGGGGTGTTCTGCGTGTGTTCCTTGGCTTCTTGGGCTTTTTTCGGCCTGTGTCCTGTGGTGTGCTTCTTTGTCTCGGTCTGTTGCTGTTGCTCGTACCTCTTGGTTCGGGTAGGGTTCTGGCGGCAACCCTTCCGCCTTCTTTGGTTTCCTTGCTTGCCCTGCCACTTGGTTTTTGGGGTCTTGCGATGTCTCGCGTCGGACCCGTCATTTGTTCTCCTGGCGGGTTTGCTTGCTTTGGGATTTGTCTGTTCGGCAGACGTTCCATCTCCTTGTACCACCTGAGTTCGGTGGTCGCGCCCGAGATCTTCTTGCGGCTCCGCCTTTTCCTGGGCTCGGAGGGGCCTTGTCGGGGCTGCTTCCGTCTGCCTCGTGGTCTCGCCTCCGGCTGGTGGTCGGTGTCCCACCTGCGTGTTTCTCTTGGCGGCAGTATGGGGTGTTTTGGCGGTCCTTCCTTTTCCTGTACCTTCTTAGGTGGTTCCTCTTGTTAGCGTCGGCCTGGTTTTTTGGTGGGGGTTGGGGGCCGTCGTCGTGCCACATACTGTCGCCTCTCTCTTTTTGTGCGGCGCTGGCGGAGTCGCTTTGGCTTGCTTTCGGTCTTGCTTCTACACCGCTTAGTAAGCTGTCTTGTGCTTCGTTTCCCCTCCGGCCTGTTCGTGCGCCGCTTGCACCATCCTGGTTTCTGGTCAGCGTGCTCTGTCTTCTCCTCGGTTGGTAGTGCCTCTTCGGTTCCGGTTTGTTTTTCGTCGGCTCTTTTCCTTTTGGGCATTTGCCTCTGGGGGTCGGGTCGCTGTGTTTTCCTGCTCCTTTGGTTTTAGCGTTTTGGTTGTTTGGGTGGTGTCCGCCTCCCGGTTCCGTCCCTTTGATCTTCCTCTGTGGGTAGTTAGCTCCGGGGAGCCGACGGGGCTCCCCCAGAAAACCAGCGTTGAATGTAATGAAACGCCATTTTCTGGGTGAGTCCCGGAGGCTCCCCGGCAACCCTCCCTCCCTCCGGTCGGCGGTTTTTCGCGTGTCTTGACATCCAGCCTCAGAACTGATGGGTGGATAGCCGGCGTGGGAGGTCTGGGGCTCCACCTTCCCCCTCCCGGGGAGGGGGGAGCTGCGCAGACAGAGGCGCGGTGACGTGTGACGTCACACTAGTTTGCTTGTTTTTCTGTTTGGGAGTTCTATCCACTAGTTCGGATTTTGGTAGCAATTTTAACCAGAATAGGGGTTTGTTTTGGGGCGCTTACCTTTCTGGGTGCCTGTCCCGGTCGATGGCAGACATAGAATGCTTCCAACCACACGGGGGCTTCTATAGGCCATTGCTCCCCGTGCCTCTCTGAGGGGGCCCGGTTCTGGCCGTGGTCTCCGGTAGGCCTAAGAACTCCATACACATGACTGATGCCAAAGTCTGAAATTAGCATATCAGCCTGGGATAGCTCCGGGGAGCCTCCGGGACTCACCCAGAAAATGGCGTTTCATTACATTCAACGCTGGTTTTTTGGAAAGTTATCTTGGTATTTGATGCATTGTTTGCCTGGCTGTGGGGTGCATCAAACCCTTTGTCCTGTCACCATAGTGCGGCATTATTTGCATGCTACTGAGGGCCATGGGTTAATTATTTTTGTTTTTAATCCAGTTTTGTTGTCTCCTTGTTCTAATGCCCTTCTGTCCCAATGCATTGAGAAGTGATCCGGCTTAGTCAACCTGGGGTTCCTCCATGTCTACATGATCTCCATATACTTGGACATTGTCAGTATTTTTCTCCTTTATACTCCTAACTAATATCCTTGCAAGGGAGTTTTGGAAATTCACATGGGCGCTGGCCTTTTGTAATTGGCTGATTATTCCTCAGCTTTATCACACTTGTGTGGCAATGGGTCGTCAAGCCTGACACTACGTACCTCTGTTACATCATCCTCCTCCTCTGTCCTCGATAATCTCTGGCTATCCTTTGTGTTCTTTTTTGGGTTCAGGGGCTCTATGGTGATATGGCATTGGCAAGCTATACTGAGATGATTTTTTTCCCAGAAATTCTGAATGTAATGAAACACTTTTCTAGTGGGCCCTTGGTAGCTTCCTGACCCTGTCCATTGCTCTGCTTTTTGTGTAATTAGAGTGCTTATATATTTTATGTGGCTCGTGAATGAGCTGGCTGGCTTTCCAGTGCTCTGGGTCACCAGGCCTGTGTCTAGTGGCAAGTGAGTGTTGTTAGGTGGTGATTTTGCAAATGTTTACAGGCAGTTGTTTTGAAGCATTGTTACTGTTTGTTTCCCTTGGTTTTGTTGAGATTTGTTATCACCAGGCTCCCTAAGCCTCTTTAGGGAGCCAGATTTTGGTCTTGGCTTGTGGTAGCCTTGTGGGCCTTTAGTGGTCTGGTGTGTCTCACAATTCTTGGACAGTTACAGGTGTAGCATCAGGCAACTTAATTGGATTTAACATAATTTTATTTGATGGTTCACCTCAAAAAATCTATATTATTATTAAAGGCTTTAAACATTTGGTGTTTTAATTGATATAATTAGGTAAGGAATTTTAACAGCAAAATTTATAGTGTATGGCAGATATAGTTCATACATGTACTGTACTAAGTCTACCTGCCTCTCTACCTACCTGTTGACTACCCTCAACATGTAGGTAGTCCTAAGATTAATTACATTTACTGAGTTTACCTGAGAGCCACTAACACTAGTGGCCTCAGCTTGTTGAGGGCCCCCCCCATTTGCCTTGATGATCTTTTCCAGGTGTACCTTAAAAGTTAAGAGAGTTTTAGCATTTATGGCTTTGGCAAGTAGGCAGTTCCATGGGTGAAAACCCTGTGGGTGAAAGAGCATCTCCTGTTCTCAGTCCTACATTGTGGCTTGTTGAGCTTGAAATTGTTGTTCCTCATTCGTGTTATATCTGACCTTTTGAAGAAATTTTCCAGATCAACATCCTCCAAATTTTTCATTATTTAAAAGTTTCAATAAGATCCGCCCTGTCATGCCTGGTTTGCAGTGTTGGTAGCCCTGTGGGCCTCAACCGTTCCTGATACGTGAGTTGACTTAGCTCTGGAATGATTTTTGTTGCCCGGAGCTGCACTTTCTCCAGAGCAGCTATGTCCTTCTGAAGATGAGGTCTCCATGCTTGGATACAGTAATCCAAATTGGGCACACACAATGATTTATACAATTAAATCACTACCTTCTTTTCCTTGAAGTCGAAGGCCTAGACAGGTTAGATTACGATCTTGTTTAGCTTGTTTTAGTGTTTATGTCCATTTGTATAATATTCAAAATGTTGATTTATTTTATGATGCAGTCCACGTTTTGTGTATTCCATACGCAATCACTATAGGTGCTGTCATTTTTGGGAGATGGGTTGCATAGAGTGAGATGATGTCATTCCATCCTCACATTTACAATGGTTTGATGTCTCTCCATCCACACATTTACAGTGGATTGATGTCATTCCAGCCTCACATTTACAATGAGTTGATGTCTCTCCATCCGCAAACACAGTGGATTGATGCCATTCCATTCTCATATTTACAATGGGTTGATGCTCATATGGGTATCTATCCTCATAAACAGTGGGTTGATGTTACTCTATCTTTGTACACATTGAATTGATGCCATTCCATTCTCACATTTATAATGGGTTGATGTCACTCCACCCTCATAAACAGTGTATTGATACCAATCCATCCTCACATTTACAGTGGATTGCTGTCATTCCAGCCTTGTACACAGTAGGTTGATGCCATTCCATCCTCGCATTTACAATGGCTTGATGTCACTCCATCCTTATACTCAAAATAGGTTCATACTTCGGGGGTTGCTATGGGTTTCCCTCTCTCCCCTGTTCTTGCTAATTTCTACATGGAATACTTCGAAAACTGTTCTTCTTCCTTCTATTGATACTCGTCCCTCTCTTTGGCTTCGCTATGTTGATGACATTTTTGCTTTATGGCCTCATGACCTTAATCTTTTCCAGCCTTTCCTCGCCTCTCTTAACAATCTGGCTCCTTCTATCCATTTCAAAGTTGAGTGGGAATCTAATTCCCTCCTTCCTTTTCTTGATGTTCATGTTCACAGCTCTGTGTCTGGGTTCTCTTTCTCTGTCTACCATAAACCCATGCATAGTGGCATGTACATTCACTTCTTTTCCTACCATCCTCCTTCTGTTAAGAAAAGTGTCCTCGTCTCTCTCTTCCTCCGCGCTCTACGCATCAGCGACCCTCAGTTTCTTGATTCTGAAATTGCCTTTATCTACAAATCATTCTCTCGCCTTGGTTACCCTTTGCATTTCATCAACTGTGCCTACTCTCAAGCTAAACGAAATTTCTTTCATCTTAAACCTGCTTCCAACACTAGTAGCACTGTACTATGCCTTCCCTTCATATCTGAACTCAAAACTTTTACCAATACCTTTCGTCCTCTTGACATTAAACTTGCCTTTCGACAAACTAACACACTTTGTAGCAATCTAGTTCACACTGCTCCTCCTGCTTCTAATGCTGCTGGTGTCTACTCTATTTCCTGTTCGTCTTGTCCTCTCCAATACTTTGGCGAAACTGGCCGTACACTGAATGACAGACTTAAAGAACACAAGAGAAGTTTTAAGTCTGCAGACACTAACAATGCTCTCTTCTGCCATGTGAGGGATTCTAATCATTCCATTGATTGGTCTTCCTCCAAAATAATCTTTCCTGCCTCTACTCTACACAGACGCCGTCTTGTGGAATCGGCTCTAATACACAATGTACCCAACATGAACTTGAGTCCTGGCTTTGTTGCTGTGGACTCTTCCCTTTCACAGTATATACTCAAATGCTCTAATCTTTCTAACAAACGTGACCTAACATAAGCCTACCCCTTCCATTTACCTTTCTTTCTCTTTCGTTTTCTTTCTCTCTTCTCCTACGCTCCCTTGCTATTCTCTTCTTATCCCTATCTCCTTCTCATTCGGTGGTTATAATAGGAGCTGCCTCGTATGGGCCAATAGGCCTTCTGCAGCTCTTATTATTATTACTATCCCCTCTACTACACCTTACTTTGCTCCTCAGCTCTCTCTTGCCTATTTATTGCCTGTCTCTACTTCATCATCACAATCGACTTGAGAATGGTCCAGGACGGACCGAAATGTCGTCGTCCCTTCACCTTCTAGTGTGTGGTCTGGTCTTCATACTTCTCCGTTCATACAAGGGTTCAACTCCTGTGATGCCAATCCATCCTTATTGGCCTACTCACAGTGGTCTGATTTCTCTCTTTAAGCATACACTTAAAGTTAATAGTTTGCTGCCAAATTTTACATTACTGTAAGGAACCCCCAGAGGCTCCCTGAAGCTATTTTACTGATTATGTGCCATACTACTAGAGTTTCATAAGTCACAGAGTTCTTGTATGCCTACTGGGACCACAAGCCAGAACCTGGTCCCCCCTCAGAGAGGCACGGGGAGCAATGGCCCATGAACACTTTACATTTAAATTTTGTCATCTTGCCATGGACCAGGAAAGGCACACAGATGTAGTGTGCTGAGTGGTCGCAGTCCATTGTGACCACTTGGCACACTACATCAGTCAAGAAGCTGTAGCGAGTAATCCTTATACTCGCTCCATTATCTCATTATCTTAATGCAATACTAATCACACAAGCTACAATCCTTTCCCCAATTACAGGTAATACTCTTCTCACCTTGTTGGAGGGAGCTGAGGTGTAATCACCATATAACCCAGCGAGTTCAGAACAGCAAGGCAGTACAATCTCCAGTCAAGAATGTAGTACTCAGCTTGGGCAGTTCTAGTCGACCCAAGACGCTACAGCTTCGACACAGAGCAGACAGCAGACTACGACCGCATCCAGCTACAACGCTATCGCTCCTCGAGTTCAGACACTCGCAATTCCCAATCGAGCCGCCACGCTCTCCCGCATAGAGCTCCACGACTCCGGCCTCACTCAGCTCTCTGCTCTGCTCCAGGCTTCGTCTCAACATCTACGACACTGCTGTATCCAGGATTACTAAATAAATATGAAACTCACTAAACACTGTGTATCTAATCAACCCAACAACGTAACATAATCGTACGTTACAAAGCTCTGGCTCCGTGTTCCCGTTCTTTGGTGTCCCACTTACAGTCTTCTTCTCAGCAACAGTATGTGGTTTCTTGGCAGGTTTTCCGCCATTTTCTTTCTCTTCGTCAGGTTTCTTCTGTGTTCTTCTGTGCTGGGTTGGTTCGACTGGGGGTGCCAATTATTTTGTGTCCAGTAGGAGCCTTATCGCAATTCTGTCTCAGTGAATGCTTTGTGGGTTCCGGTTTCCCTGGTGACCTGTTCCAGGGCTTGTGTGTTTCTGGTTGTCCACAGTGTCCTTACATTACCATCCTGAGGCTGCTTGTGATTTGCAGAAGTATGTCACTCTCTCAGCTGTGTTTTGGAACATGTCTTGGGTCGATCTTCGAGCACAGGGTTTTTGGAATTCTACCAGGGTCTTGGCTGCCAGTTTCTGGTTCCCGTCCCTGGCACTCTGCAGCTTTGTGTTGCTTTGGGGCGTCTGTTGAAGCCTACGGTCTCTACTTTGAGTGTTGCCCGAGGTGCTGCTGCCTCCAGGGTATGTCCCTGTTTTCTCCCTTCTGTCGGTGGCTTTTCTCATTCAAGAACTAGCTCACCTAGGCTGGCTCCTCCCCCTCCCTCCAATGAGAGGGGTGGGTGGGTATAGGTAATGAGCGGGAGTTTAGTTGGACAAAGCTTTGCTTGTTTTTATTTTCTTCGTGGGGGAGTTTTGTGCCATCGTGTCAATCGCAAGATGACAAACTTGAAATGTAAAGTGTTCATTGGCCATTGCTCCTTGCACCTCTCTGAGTGGACCAGGTTCTGGCTTGTGGTCCCAGTAGGCATACAAGAACTCTGAGACTGATGAAACTCAAGTAGTATGGCACTTAATTAGTAAGATAATTTAAGGGAGCCTCCAGGGCTCACCCAAAAACTGGCATTTCACTCCATTCAATGCTGGGTTTTTGTTAGTTTAAAAGTTTGGTCTTATAGCGTTGATAAATCTTGAGAAATGTTCAAATAATATATAATGTTATTGAGAGTTCAATGCACGTCACTTGGCCTTTCTGTTCAAGAGGATAGGCCTATGGCTTAATTATGCAATAATTTGCCCCTTGTAAGAGGTTCATGTTTCACATTAAACTTTGTACGTGTACATCAATGAAATGTAGGTGTACTTTATATTAAAATGTGTTATACTGTACTTAAGTGTGGTTTTCTTTCAGATTTCTTATTTAAGTTCCTGGTAATTGGGAGTGCTGGCACCGGCAAATCCTGCCTTCTTCATCAGTTTATTGAGGGCAAATGTAAGTAAAAATTAACTTGCTCAGCATTACTGTAGGATGGTTGGATTCAGGTAACTGAGCTTGGAATTCTGTTGGTATGAAAGTAACATGATTGTTTCATGGACAAATACATAGGCCTATTTGTACATGTCTTGCAAATACTGTACAACAAAATTGGTGCTGTATTTGTATTGTATTTGTATTTTTAACTTGCAAGACTATGTTTCTGGGGGGAGCCCCGTCGGCTCCCCGGAGCTATCCCAGGCTGATATGCTAATGTCAGACTTTGGCATCAGTCATGTGTATGGAGTTCTTAGGCCTACCGGGGACCACGGCCAGAACCGGGTCCCCTCAGAGAGGCAAGGGGAGCAATGGCCTATAGAAGCCCCCGTGTGATTGGAAGCATTCTATGCCTGCCATCGACCGGGACAGGCACCCAGAAAGGTAAGCGCCCCAAAAACAAACCCCCTATTCTGGTTAAAATTGCTACCAAAAGTCGAACTAGTGGATAGAACTCCCCAACAGAAAAACAAGCAAACTAGTATGACGTCACACGTCACCGCGCCGCTGTCTGCGCAGCTCCCCCCTCCCCAGGAGGGGGAAGGGGGAGCCTCAGACCTCCCACGCCGGCTATCCACCCATCAGTTCTTCGGCTGATGCTATAGGCACTGGTTATGTGCTCCGGCTCCAGTGGTTGTTTCAGCACTGTACCTAGAGTGTGGTGTCTGTTTTTCTAGGTGGTGCGTGAGCCGGGAGTGATTCTCCAGTACTCGGGCTGCATGCGCCTAGGGTTCCCTTCCCTAGGTGCCCTGTAAGTACTGCCCTTGGGACTTGGGGCCACCTTCCACAAGTTCCTTGGGGTCTGCCCCTGCTAGGCTGCTTGGTTTTCGTCCGCTCTTTGTGTGCTCGGGTGTTCTGTCTCCCTTGTTCGCCTTAGGGTAAGGGGCAGTTTTGCACTGGTGGGGCGCAGGGTACTGTGCAGCTTGTCTTTTCCCAATCATAGCGGCCGGCTCTGTTCCACATGGGTACGCTGTCCTCTTGCGGGGTTTTCTTTTTCTTTTTGTTTATCTACCTGGTGGGGGGTCTGCCTTCGTTCTTGCCCCTGGTGTCCCTTGTGTTCTGAGTATTCTGGTGGTACCCCCTGCTAGGTCCCCGTGAGTGTACACGTCCCGGGGGTTCAGCTCTTAGAAAGTTGTTTGGTAGTTTTGGGTGCCGGTTAGCAGTACCCTGCCAGGGATTACCTGAGCGCGAGTCCTCTTATAGTAAACGCTCGGGACCCGGGGAAACCCCTGGGGGCGCGTGGGTCCGATGGATGTGATCCCAGAGCCCCCCCTCTCGCTTCCAGCGAGTTTGAGGGTTGCTCACCCCTTGTCTCTGGGTGACTCTCTGTTTTGCCTCCGTCTGCTGCCTGTGGGGTCGGTGACACCTTCGACCCGGAGTCCTGCGAGTTTGTTGCTCGTTGTGGCTCGGTTACCCAGTTGTGCTAAGCTGGTGCGGGCAGCAGAGGCGTTGCACTTGAGCCTTGGTGGTGGCAACGCTCTCGTGGTAACTCCCCGGGAGCCCCGGGGCTGCCTTGTTTTGGTTCTTGTTTTTCCCCTGGATTCCCCTTCCTGCCTGCATCCGGTTCCTTACCGTCTGTAGGTTCAGGGCGGGGTTTGTTGGTGTTGAGACTCGGGCAGTCTCGGGGAAATCCCCTTTCGGGGTAGTGACGGGGGCATTTGAGCCTGTTCCTCCAGCCGTGTTGTAAGAGTCTGCCAGTGGGCTCCCTTCCTTCGTGTTTTCACGGCTGCCCCGGTTTTCTGGTACGGCCAGGGCTTTGGGGGGACGGCTCGGCCCCGGGGCCTGTCGTGTGGGTTCCCGGGGCTGGGGAGGGGCTGCCTTGGGGGCCCTTGGCCCTGTTGGAATCAGTGGGGGTTTTTATCCCCCTCTAGGCGGGGCTTGTGGTTACGCGGAGTAGGGTTTTCCTCCCCACTCGCCGTACGTGTCAGCCCCTCCCCGGGCTCGGTTCCTTGGCCTTTGAATCGGTTGGTTCCGTCCTGTGGGTGGATGTTTCACCCCACCCCTTGTTGGGACGGTGTTTTTGTCATGTTTCCCCGTTTTGGGGGTTCTACGTGACTACTGGTCTCGGGTGCACCTGCGCCTTTGTGTGCCTTAGGGACTGGTTTTGGCTTCCGTGTTCTCGAGGGTTCGGGAAGGTTTTTCGCTACTTCCCGCGTTATTGGAACGTCTGTCGGCTCCTCGTTCTTGTCGCCGTTTTGGGCTATTTGTAGCCCTGTTGGGCTCCTTGTAGTCCTGTTGGGCTCCTTGTAGCCCTGTTGGGCTAATTTTGGGCCGGTTTGGGCTCCTTATGGGCCGGTTGGGCTACTTGTAGCCCTGTTGGGCTGCTTGTTGCCCTGCTTGTGGCCCGGCTGCGTGCCTTTTTTTGGGCTCTGTCTTCACTTCTTTGGCCGGTTTTATTGTTCCTGCTCACTCTTTTGGCTCCTTTTCTAGTGCAGTAGTCCTGGTTGCCGCCTTCCCGCAGAGACTGTTGCGCATTTTCGGCCAGCGTGTTATGCGCATGCGCTGCGGAGTTTGTTTTGGTCTGGGCGGTGTGTAATGCTGGTGTTAGACACCTTTTTGCTCCAGTGCTTCGCCTCTCGCTCTTCTCCCTTGCCGCGGTATGTGCCCCTTTGCTCCGGGGGTGTCCTGGGTTCCAGTTGTGGGGAGGCCGCCGAGGTTTTCCCTGTGTCATGGGTGTGGGCCGCCGCCTTCGCCTCTCACCTGCTCTCCTGCAGGTCCAGCTCTGGCGTCTTCACCTGGCGGCGCTCCCAGGTTCTTCTGGGCTCGGTTGAGTCGTGTCACTTCGTGCCACCGTTCGCCAGGTGAGTTTTCTGCAGTCTAGCGTCTTTTGGCGGGGCGCTGGATGCGGTGTTATCTACCCGTCTTTATTTGGGTATCTTTTTGTACGACTGAGACCGTTCGCACACCAGTGTGTCCCCCTTTTCACCCCTTCCTGTCCCACTCTTGTGCATGTCCAACCCATGCTAGGGTCATTAAGGGGTTCCACCTTTGCTAGTGTTATGAGGTGTGGGGGTTGTGGTGTTGTTTCTGTACTTGCCTGGTAGGGCTCCTGGTTGTGCTTGCAACGTTTTGCACTCTGGTTTTTGGGTCCCGCCTATGTGGTAAAACTTGCGGGATAGTACCAGTGGAGTGCAGTGGTGCTATAGGCACCATCGGGGAACACTGTATATCCATCAGAGGTCTGCAGTTGTTACACGGCCTACTTGCGTGCATACGCCTTCTTGCTGGTACATTACCTTGGGGTTTTTCCTTGAGGTGCTTCCGGGGCTTGGCGTCCCTGCGGCCCGGTCGTCGACCAGGCCTCCTAGACTGATCATCCTGGCTGTTGGACGGGGCTGCTCGCTGCCTGACGTATGAGTCACAGCCTGGTTGATCGGGTATCCTTTGGAGGTGCTTCTCTAGTTCTCTTGAACCACCCCGTCCTCGCAAATTTAATAAGTCATTCTTGACTTATTAGTTACGTGCATGGGTGATATACTGAACATCATCGTTTCCCTTACAAAACTTCGTGGACAACACCGACCTTACTTAACCTACTTAGTATGTTAAAATAAGCATCTTATGGTTTCGTAATTACAATTGTTACTTAACCTATTCTAGGTATAACAACGCTGCACACTGTGGGGGATTGCCAGTTATGCCCTTATGGTCCTTCCGTGGACTTCCAGGGCACGCTAGCTTGCTTTCGATTTAGGTATGGCCATCTGGTTGTGGGAGTCTGTGGGCCTGCAGGCCGCTCCATGCGGCTGCCTGGTGGGCTCCCTCTGGCCGGTCTAGCCTGGCCTCGGGCCAGGCTTGGGGTGTACATGAGCTCCCAGTTCCCCACAGCCGATTTTGAGCGGGTTTCTCCGCCGTCGGTTGCCTGGTATGCGGGTTCCTGGGCCTGCTGGGTTCTGTCGTGTCTCCGTGGGCCCTGTCTGGGGTCTGTCTGCTCCGTTCTCTGCCTTGGCAGGAGCGAGTTGCTCTTTACCTGTGGCATGTTGTGGGTGGTGCCGTGCTACTACTGCGCGTGTGCTTTAGTACNGCTGGCGGCTTCCCTCACTCATTCAAGGTCACACGCACTCAACTTTCTCCCCCACAATACTGTTTGCAGTGTTATTACCCTATATACACATATTATATATATATCTACATGTTTTATGCACGTAACTGTACACCTAAGCTTGTAGTGCCCCCAAGAGCATAGTGGCCACCCTCTAAACAGCTTGACAAACGTGCAGACGACGTCACCTCCGTCACCCAAATGGCTCCTCCCAGCATAATCCTTTTGCTGTTATTACACTAATACACACATTATATATAAGTATCTACATTGTGTTCACCATAGAGAACCACTGAGACTGGTATGGTGAATGTAACAAACAGGTGGCCACACGTCAGTAAACGATGCTGTCTTCCTCAGTCTCTCAGCATCACTCCTCCCACAGCGCTAATTATTACAACATCCTGCTATTATCACAACCCTGTTATTTATATCACAGTCACGGGTCATCTGTAATATTGTCTCGCTAAATAATAACAGTTATATATTTATTTTGACATTTTTCGGTGATGCTGTGGTCACAAGCTGAACAGCAATGCGATCGCTCATGCTGCGTGCGCCAGCCTTGGTTGCTCCAACAGACTGTGCCTCTCACACCTGAGAATATTGCCCACGATTTTTTTTTAAATTGCGTCTGTTTACAAAGCCCTGAGGAAGCTACTGTGAACCCCGTGTAGCCGCGGGCCATTTGAATCGGGATGGCACCCTATGGCGTATATATACGCCATGCGCACCGTCGGACATGTTACTCAGGGCGTATATATACGCCATGCGCAGTTTAAGGGCTAGACACCTCTATGTGCTCTATGTTGTTCCCTGGAATTCTTATTGTGTCTGGTTCCCTAAAGATTTCATTTTGTACAAACACACTTTGGAACTTTTCGTTTAGTGTTTCACACATTTCCTTTTCATTTTCCGTGAATCTATTTCCCATTTTCAACCTCTGAATATTATCCTTTACCTGCAATTTGTTGTTTATGAATTTATAGAATAGACCTGGTTCTGTTTTACATTTGTCTGCAATCCCTTTTTCAAAATTTCTTTCTGCCTCTCTCCTCACTGCCGTGTAGTTGTTTCTCGCATCTTTGTATCGCTGGTATGTTTGGGGGTTTAGGTCATGGACCCAACGTGCGGGCGAGCGTGTGGGCATGCGCGCGGTGATGCCTAAATGTGTACAGTATACTCATTTCAACTTTCTCACCTTAATTCTCGTGCTACGTCATTTGTTTTGGTGTCATTGTGTTCGCAATTAAATTCCCTACAGGTGCGTATGAATATAATGTCCAAAAGCCTAGCATGACTCCAAACAGCAAAGCCTAAAGTCTGCAAAAGTTACCCATGAGCGCACAAAATCAGTAAAATGTGTATACAGTGGTACCTCGCATAACGAATTTAATCCGTTCCATGTTCGTCATGTGAAACAGACGTCATACAAAACGAGTGTCCCCCATGTAACCAGTGTGATGCACTGTGTTTATTGTGAAATTCCCCCAGTGTGCATGACATCAAATGTTCCCCAAAATATAATTTTTCTTTGCAAAATGATAAATTACCGTCCCTGAACATGTCTATGTAAAAATAATTACCAAATTCCACTTACTTTGGCTGTGAGGGTGTGGACAAGGTGCACTGTGACGTCATCAGGGCCTGGTTGCCCGTGTGTGAAGCACCCAGACACGGTCGAGCAGGCCATTCAAGCACCGCGTGTTGCCACAAATATATTTTCAAATATTTTTTCTATGCATTTCCAATGCGGTTTTATTTGTTTCTTTTATCGTATATGATGCATATTTGTGACCTTTACAATATGTATACAGTAGAATGTTCATAATTTTCCATGGACTGTGATACATGTGTCAGTAATGTGTCCACAATAAATGTTTATTTTCACAATATTACGTGGTAAAAATTCACTAAAATTACAATATGTACAGTTTCACATACTATTTACACAGTAACACACTGTATTACACACTCAGTACTTTGGAGGTGCGTAATAGTCAACGAAGTAGTCCATGGTACACAGCGCGACTTTGCTCTCCTTGCACCAGCTACAGATACATTTTCGTTTCCTGTTTCATCGTTCTGTGTGTGCTTGCAAATAACGCTCTCGTGTGCAACCTTGGCTTTAGTACTTGTAGGTGGTATGTAGCCAAGCTTGTAAAGCATAAGGTAGTATTGAAACGAATATAGGAAAAGCTCAATTTGTAAGGTAGTCTTGAAAAGATCGCTTTGTAAGGTCCCACACAGGAAGAGATTCAGCTAGCCTCAAAGAGTGTCCATCAGTCAGGAAGAGATTCAGGTATTCTTGAAAATATCAATGAACAACACCACCATGGAAGCCGCTAACACTGTTCATCTATGCTACTTGTATCACATGCATCATCACTGAACGCAGAAAACGATTCATCTATGTATCATCTATATAATTAGAGATGGCAAGGGTGGGGCTCAAAGCTACAACTGGATACGCTCGCTGTATCATCCTCACAGGTGCTGTATCACTGGCATCCGACCTTTGTGTTAAGCCCTTATTGCGCCTAGCTTCACCAATATTATGACCCTTATGTTCTTCAAACAATAGGGTCTGAATTGCACCTACTGAGCACAGTCTTTCAGCACCGTGTGGGACAGGTGTTTGAGAGCCAGAGGCACGTGTGCCACAAATGGTTGCTTACGCAGTACTAACCCAGCCAGCAGCCCTTGTCTTTCATATTCGTTATAGCAAAAGGTTCGTTCAGTGTTTGTTGGGTAGGCTGCTCCATTATGAGAATCTTTCTTTGTTTCAAATGTGTTCCATTTGTTTTGTATTTGTCACTTACGTTTCAATAATGCAGCAGCCTACCCGACAAACACTGAATGAACCTTTATGGCATTTGTCCATTTTTCAAATTGTTTCAACAGTTCTTTTATTTTTCGTTTTTTTATTTAAGAAACATGGAACAGCCGACCTGTAGACCACCGAACAAACCTTTTTGACATATGTACTGGTTTTCAAAATTCTTCATTTTTTTATTATTTACATTTTTTGTATGTAAGAAGCATGGAGCAGCCTACCTGCCGACCACCGAATGAACCTTTTGCTATAAGACAAATGAAAAATAAATATTGAACACATTTGAAGAAAGAAAAATGTCATAATGGTTTGTTCAGTGTATGTAAGGTAGGCTTCTCCATTATTGAGACGTAAATGACAAATATAAAACAAATGGAACACATTTGAAACAAAGAAAGAGTGTTATAATGGAGCAGCCTACCTGCCGAACACCGAACGAACCTTTTTGACATTTGTTGTATATCAGACATTTCATTTCTTTTTTCCTACAAAAACATCAATGCTTTGTAACATCTCAGCAGTCACCCTTTTATATCCCAGCATCATTAGCATCTTTAAACAAGAACAACATAATTTATGTGCATCGTCGGAGGCGTCTAAGAATGTGCAAGAAGCAGCGCGACCCCACCATGTGGTGTTGACGTTACTCAAACCAGCGTTCGTCATACGGGACGATTTGACACCGATCGGGCCGTTCGTTACCCAAAATGTTCGTCTTTTGGGGCGATCGTTATGCGAGGTACCACTGTACTTGTTCCATTTTTCTCACCTTAATTCTCATGCTATGTCGCTCGTTTTGGTATCATTGTGTTACTTGAGGTTATCTTGAGATGATTTCGGGGCTTTTTTTTAGTGTCCCCGCGGACCGGTCCTCGACCAGGCCTCCACCCCCAGGAAGCAGCCCGTGACAGCTGACTAACACCCAGGTACCTATTTTACTGCTAGGTAACAGGGGCATTGGGTGAAAGAAACTCTGCCCATTGTTTCTCGCCGGCGCCTGGGATCGAACCCAGGACCACAGGATCACAAGTCCAGCGTGCTGTCCGCTCGGCCGACCGGCTCCCATAAAAATTAAAAGTGAAAGTGTTTGCAATTAAATTCCCTACAGATATGTATGAATATAATGTACAAAAGCCTGGAATGCCTCCCCACAGAAAGGCCTAAAGTTACCCGTGAATGAGCACCAATTTGTACGCTGCAGCCTAATGTGTATACTCTTTCAGTTTGATAACATCAATTTTCGTGTTACGTCTTTTATTTTGGTATCAAATTGTTTGCAATAAAAAGGCGCGTATTTTAAAACTAGTCCCATAATAATAGAGTAATAAATGTAATTTTAACAAATATTTTAGTTCTGGAAGCTCATCATCACAAAATTATTTATATCTTTCCAGTGTTCTGACATAAATTTTTGTGTTACATCTTCCATTTTGGTATCAAATTGTTCACAACGTAAAGGCGCACATTTTAAAACTAGTCCCAACATAATAGGACATCAAATAGAATTTTACCAAATATTTTAATATTTTGACCAAAAACCTATTTATAATCTTTTCAAGTGTTTGGACATCAAGTTTCATGTTATATCTTTCATTTTGGTATCAAATTGTGCGCATTCTAAAGGCGCTTATTTTGATACTATCCCGATGTCGCTCGGATAACAAATGAATTTTGTACAAATATTTTTGTACTGGACGCAAGTCAGGTCCAAAGTTTGGATTCAAGAGAAAAGATTTGGCCGAAAGTCAGATCCAAAGTTTGCAATACTGTTAAACTACACAACACATCAATAGCTGTGGTGAGTAACTTCCATGGAATTGCGCACTACCGCTATTGATGAGTTGGAGTACCACGCAAGATTTAAAAGTTTCGCGGCTATACGGGGTTCATATCAGATTCTGTAGGGCTCTTGTAAACAGACGGCATTTTTTTTTTAAATTGTGGGCAACATTCCTGGGTGTGAAAGCGTCAGTACTGACTGTGCACCCAAGGCTGGTGCATGCAGCATTAGCCAACAGCATTGCTGTTCAGCTTGTGACCACAGCATCGCCTAAAAATGTAAAAATTATATGTAACTGGTATTATTTAGCGATAATAATATTACAGAAGACCCTTGACTGTGATAAAAAATGACCTGGATTTTGATAATGTAGGATTGTTGTGATAATTAGCACAGTGCTGTATGGTGGGAGGAGTAATGCTGAGGGAGGGAGGGAGATAGCGTCGTCTGCTGGCTCTGTGTGGCCATCTGTTATTCTCTGCCCTCACCATACTAGCTCAGTGGTTCTCTGTGGTGAACACAAATGTAGATACTTATATATAACATGTGTATTTAGTGTAATAACAGCAAAAGGATTATGTTGGGAGGAGCCATTTAGGTAACGGAGGTGGCGTCATCTGCATGACTTGTCTAGCTGTGTAGAAGGTGGGCCACTATGCTCTTTGGGCACCATACCAACTTAGTTGTACAGTTATGGTGAATAAAATATGTAGATACTTATATATAATGTGTATATAGTGTAATAACACCACAAAGAGTATTGTTGGGGGAGAAATGTTAGTACATCAGGCCTTGAATCAGTGAGGGAAGCAGCCACCAGCTGACTGTGTGTAGCGACATCACTTATTGCCTGAACTCACTGTACCAGCTCAGTTGTACAGTTGTGGAGAACAAAACATGTTGATACGTATTATAACATCTGTATGTAGTGAATAACAGCAACAACAGTATGGTGGAGGAGAATGTTGGCGAGTGAGGTGTTGAGGGAGGGAGGGAGTGGTGGTGAGTGGCTGGCTGGCAGGTATGACTGCCACTCCTCGTTGCTTTTTGACTCGCCATATCAACTTAGTGGTTCGTTATGGTGAACAAAACATGCACATACTTACATATAACCTGTGTATATAGTGTTATAACAGCAAAACTGTTTGGTTATTGTTTTATAAGCATAATAATTGAATCACTAATATGCACACCATAATTTTGAATATAGTGATGGTTCACGCTTTTTATTATATAAATATATCACACTACACACTGTTGAATAATATTACTGCAAAAAAAAAGTTAGAAAAAATAAATCAGAGACATTGAATAATAGGTAATAATATCTTTGTGGCAACTTCTGCCTGACAGCTCAGGCGGAGCAGACCTCTCTCTGACGCTTGCTCTGTCAATGCCTTTTTGTCAGACTTTCCTCCTCCCCCCTATTGCTGCAAAAATATGCCACCTACGAATTTTTTTATTACTTTTCCTGTGATCAGGGAACACAAATGAACACATAAGATGAATTTTTTTTATTCTTGCACCTAGGCATGTTGCAGGCTATATTGCAAGAGCAGGTTAATAAAATAAATAAAAAATAAATTTTGTGTTCCCTGATCACAGGAAAAATAATGAGAAAATCATAGGAGCATAGTAGGTGCGACTTCCCCGCCGCAATAGGGCGGGGATGTCTGGCAAAAAAAAGATTCGTTGACAGCAGCAAGCATTGGAGGAGGTCTGCTCCACTCAAGCTGTCAGATGGGAGTTGCACAAAAATATTATTACCTAATTATTTAAATGTCTCTAATTTCATTTTTCTCTGTTTTTNCGCATAGAGAGATGTAGCTGTTTGTAACTCATCCTGCCAGAAGTACGATTATTTGTGTGGCTCACAAAGATTAGCTCTTAAACTTGTTGTGGATTAAGTAACATTGTTATAAGTTTAACTACCCGTAGAATGAGGGAAAGTAGCAATATGAGGCATAAGGGGAGATGTTTTAATGTGTATAGCTGTATGATCAATTGGGCTCTTCCCGGCACCACACACGCATGGGGCAGGGCTCGAAACTGAGACGGCTTCTCTGCTGACTGCCGTGCTGTTCGGACGCGCTCTCCTCCTTCCTCTAATTCTTTATTTCTGTGACTTAGTTGGTTAAGTACTCCAGTACTCATTTTTGTATATGTCTGGCATACCTATCGTTATATGTGTAGAGTTATACCTGGGGTGTAGTAATATTTTAAGTTTTATCGTACCTGTTATGCTAACGGGGTCCCAGTGTAACCACGTGGTCCCCTACCCTAGGCTGACTCCGGTGTGGTATAGTAGAGCTTTACCCTAGCTTGTTTCCAGTGTAAACCTTGTATCCTGTCTAGGTGGACAATATAAGGCTTTTAACGTAAGATTGTGTGGTAAAGTTAGTATTAAATGTATTGGTGTGATTGTGTATGGGGGGTGTTAAGGGGTTAATAAATAAGTAAGTTGAACAGAGTATCCCTTATTCCTGTGTGGGAGTACAATAATCATTTCCTAGACTAACGGGTTTAGTAGCAAGCATTTATTGCTGTGGATATATTATTTTGGGGGCCGGGCCTTTTGATTCTCCCATATCTTGATACCTCTATTCTACTTACCCTTACCCTTAATAGTACCAGTCTCCCCATAGTCAACCCACAAATTTTTATAACACTACCAAGACCGGGTTGAGTATGAAGTTGATGGCCCTCTGAAACGACGAAGGCGCGTCTTTAAACCAAAAGGCATCCTACGGAATTGATAAGTGTGCCTACCATCCGAGATTGCTGTTTTATCCCTATCCTGTTCCGCCACCGGAATAGCCCAATACGCCGATTTCGCGTCAAGAGTTGAGAAATACTTTGTCAGCACCAAATGATCGATTATCTTCTGTATTCGGGGCAACAGATACACATCACCCTTAGTTATTTCGTTTACCTCCGGTAGTCAAACACAGAAGCGGTAACTACCGTTCGGTTTACGAACTAACACAACAGGAGAGAGCCACAGTGACGTACTAGCTCTATCACGCCCTGCCTCAACATCTTTTGGCATCCTCCCTGTAATGTTCTTTGCCTGTTCCGGCAACCTCCACTGTCTTGTGTACACAGGCAAATGATCACCTGTTGGAATGGTGTGCTCAATCTTATCAAGGGACCAATCTGGTCATCCTGTCACAACAATTTATTGAATTTTCGCAAAATCCTCGCAGTGAGTTCCTATCTGCCTGTGTAACTGCAAA
The DNA here is from genome assembly GCA_020271785.1 of Procambarus virginalis. Taxonomy (NCBI): domain Eukaryota; kingdom Metazoa; phylum Arthropoda; class Malacostraca; order Decapoda; family Cambaridae; genus Procambarus; species Procambarus virginalis. Next base: position 111,755 of record WNGS01164858.1, on the reverse strand, counting down.
TTAAGAGCTGAAATTGATTTATCTACCTCTTCTACATTATGTGCAAACATTTCTCGTCTCATACGTACTTTTAATGGTGTCTTATTTTTCGGTCATGTGTAATGCACTACATTCCGACAGTATGGCGTTATGTCGATCGTTAGACGAACAGAGGCGGAGGAGAGCAGTACTACTCCGCGTGGACGAACGATCATAACTACCCCGCCGAGATTACTCCTGCCCGTCATTGTTGTCATTCAACACAGCAAGCTGGAAAAACAGGAGGAGGAGCAGCAGTAAGTGAGTAGGTAGTGGTCTTTTTGGTTTTGGTAGGGACGCGAGTCTTATAATTTTCCTCGGCGTCACCCTCGTTTCCGAAGCTAGACACAAATACAACAAAATTATTAAGGATGGTAACAGAGTCCATTTCGTGTGGTCTCCATCTCATGTTAGCCTCCGAATGCATGATAGAGCTGACAAGTTAGCCAAAGAATCTGCCTTTAAAGGAGCCGTTGAGTGTAACTTGGATTGTCAATGAGCAATCTGAGAGCAGCAGTACACCGAGAACTTCAACAAGATCTTGTAGATCTGAGACAAAGTGAAATTGACACCAGTAATTCCATCTATCATCATACTATCATGCAAGAGGAGCCCTACATCTATGGATCATCCAATAAATTCAGCAGACTTCTAGATGTTACTATACTGCTCGGCTTAGACTCGGTTACAAGTATCTCTGGGAATTCTCATTATCTGCTGATGTAGACCTAACCAATGTAAACTGTATCAACAAAATTATTCGCACACCCTCCGTCACTATGTGATGGAGTGCGAAAAGATACATGAATTTAGAGACAATTCTATAACCAATGTTCCAGCGATGTGTAAATATTTCATTCAAAATGATCTGCTACCAGAAAATCTAGCCAAATATCCCCAGTTTGCTAACTGTAGGTAGTAACTGAGTGATTGTAACCTATCCACGGCTGCCCGCTGGATGGGGGGCGGTGTGAAGGACAAACATATAAATTGTGACACTAGCTCTCCACATATGTCAGTTGCTTAATTTAGAACCTGTATTTGAGGTCGATCTCGAACCCATTGTTGATGTGACGACTTATATTGAATTTTGTAACTAGCTCATCAAGATTGTAACTTGTTTAGCTAAATGAATTGTGGGGTTCAGTCCCTGAGCCCATTATGTGCCTCTGTAACCCTTTCCACTACCGCCCACGGGATGGGTATGGGGTGCATAATAAATGAACTAAAACTAAAAAACTAAACATTGTGCAGCGACGGTTGGTGTCTCAGCTGACTCATGGTGAAAGATTTCTGTGTCCTCCACCATAGTTCCCTGAGATACCCTATCACGTACCTGCCCTGAAGCGAAAAGTCTTATGTGAAAGATTGACAACTGGGATGAGTGCACCTTTATCGAGCACTACAATTAAATGATGAGGGAATTAATAAACTACCACATCTCCCAGCCACCTGAAGGGTGGGACCTGGTTGGATGTGACGTCCCACGGCTACTTTAATAAATTTTACAGAGTGTGGTGGGCAACTCTGTTTGGTCAATGCATGCAATGCACGTGACCTCTTGACGGTGTCTGGAAGAGACTTAAAAATCAATTTTGTATAGTGCACATTATATTTTTGCTTCCTCTTAATTGAAGCTACGACTGGGGGATGGTCGATCATCTCCACTGGGTAGGAAGTCTGTCTCAACTACAACTTGCAGTTCCTAGCCCCTTTTCGAACAGACAAGGAATAATCAAATTGAGACCCCATTAAGATGCGACCAGGAAAATCAAGGTTCTCTATGATCGTACATGTGTGAGGATGCAGTCCCCCATCAATTTCAAAATTAACTGTACCTTGACCCACGATCTCAATCTTTTCCCCATTGACCGCTGTTAATGTCTTTGCGCTACGTATAAGACGTGCATACTTAAAATCGCTGAAGGCTGACTTTTTAATTAGAGTTGCCTGGCTTCCAGTATCAACAAAGGCTGTCAATCTCACACCTTTCACTTTCACTTCAAAAGTAGGCCTACCATCACTAGGGGCCTTCTTTCATTCTCTCGTAGTTACAACGGGACAATCCCTCTGTAGGTGTCCGCGCTTCCCGCAGGAGTAACACGTCCGCGGTTCCCTGTTGGTACCCCGCGCAGGGTGGCTGCAGCTGTGGTCTGCTTCCTGCCTGACGAACCCGCGCCACAGTTACTCGTCTTTTCCCCCTCGCCTTTGCTTAACGCCTCAACGGAGCCCCAGTCTTCTCCGTGCGCATCTCTAAATCTAATACTGTGGCGGCATGTTGGACGAGTTCTTTAAAACTCAATAACGCTCCCTCCGCAGATATAAATGGTGACCAGATTAAGGCTGGGACATACCAAACTAGCAGCACACAGCTCTAAGTACAGAACAGACATCAATGAACTCTGTACTCACTGTCAGCTGCCTGAAACAGTCGAACACTATCTCATGCACTGCTTCCGACATCATAGCGCCAGAGTAAATTTCAAACAAGTCTTTATCGCACTTAAAATACCCTTCACCATCGAGCACATATTAGGAGGTGGAGACCACTCGTTACAAGAAAAATACCAAATAGTCAAAGCACTGGCTAAATATCTGCAGTCGACCAACAAATTGGGACACATCTGACCCGCGCCGCATTTATACCTGGCGCCACCAACAGCTAAACACAGAAAACAACCGCCTCGTCGCAGTACCATAGATCAGCTGACACCATAAACACAACACACCGCCCTACGGTGCGACAAGTCTCCCTACAACACACGCCTCTGTTTTAATCACCGTTCCTATATCCACAGCACAACGTAACAAACACCTTGGTAGCTCCGATCATCCTCAACATAAACGCGTCCACCAACATCAGTACTGGTGCAGTCATCGGGAGGACAAACCCTTCATGCAAACTGCACCTACTATCAAGAAGAAGAAGAAGATATAAATGGCCCCATAGCAGAAGGTAATTAACGCTCTGCAGAACAACTGTTTGGCTAATCGCTCTGCCTGACTCTCATTGAACCCCAGCTCCTGGGTAAGATCGTCAACCCTACTCCTTAACAGCGTCCCGAAATCTTTTATGGTGCTGCAGTCATCCCTCTTAAGTGACTGCAGGTAAATCTGAGCTTCATCTGCCGACACCTTCTCCTTATATCCTGTCCCTAATCGCTTGGACAAACTGAGGCTATGTCGTCAGGTGCCGAAACTCTGTCAACCTCGCCAGTGGACCGGCTACGTCCACGCAAGCCCCCAAAGCGAGAGTAATCTTCAGACTATCATTTGGAACAGCCTCCAGCATCGCACTAATCTGCCAAAGCCAGTCTTCCACTCGGCGGTTGCGTTCCACCTTGTTAGACGGCAACCCCGTGCCTATGAGTATCTACAGATCTATATAGGTGCTGCATCGTCGGGTGGTGCCCCCCCCCCCATGCGGCTAGGCGCTTCGGGCCACTTCAGTTACTAAGAATCTTTACTTTAAGAAATATTAATATTTCTTTATGCTTATATTATACTTTAATATAAGATCAAGAATTACTTCAGTTCCGAAGAATCGATTCAGCCGAATCCTGTCAATTATTCTTTATTATTGTTATTCTTTAGTGTTATTATTCTTTATTATTATTCTTTATTATAATCGTTCTCCATCTATTCTTATTAATTATTGGATAGAGAACAACTGCTGTACCATATTACTCGATGTCGTATAACATAACTGAGCAGAGCAGTTTAAGGATTATCAATTATAATTAATCATTATTATTATGATTATAATTTTTAATTAATTATTTGTATTTAATAATTAATTATTATTATTATTATTATTATTATAAAAATAAAATAAGTCGCCCACTCTGTGCGCGTTTTCTTCCAACCGCAGAAAATATATAGTTCTGCCTTACTGGGTAAAGAACATATATAAGAACAAAGGTAACTACAGAAGGCCTATTGGCCCATACGAGGCAGCTCCTATTTTTAACCACCCAATCCCTCTTATATACATGTCTGTCCCACGCTTGAAACAAATTCTTGGTTTGGGTTTTGTAAAGGGTTTTGACTTCTCCTAAATCTGCAATCTGGATACCCTGCCCTTTCCTGATCTTTAGCTGTGCATTTTTGTAACGTTCTATGTTTCTGAAGTCCTTCAGTTTGCCTCTTAGCACCCTGTCGTGTTTTTGCTGCTCTGTGGTTAGGTCTGGAAATATATATACTTGGTTATACCTCTCGAGATGTTTGAGTTTGTGGGCATGGTTTAGTATCTTCCTTCTGTTCTCCAAGTTTGCAATGGGTATTCTTATCATATTTGCTTGCAGCCTATACAACCTCCTGACATATAAATAAATAAATAAATAAATATGTTTATTCAGGTAAGGTATATACATACAAGTGATGTTACATTAATGGATCGAATTTAGAGCACGAACATCTGATATACCTGTAACGTACTTACGTTGTTGGGTAGATTAGATACACAGTGTTTAGTGAATTTCATATTTATTTAGTAGTCCTGGATACAGCAGTGTCGTAGACGTTGAGACGAAGCCTGGAGCAGAGCAGAGAGCTGAGTGAGGCCGGAGTCGTGGAGCTCTATGCGGGAGAGAGGAGAGGGAGAGCGTGGCAGCTCGATTGGGAATTGTGAGTGTCTGAACTCTGGGAGCGAGAGCGTTGTAGCTGGATGCGGTCGTAGTCTGCTGTCTGCTCTGTGTCGAAGCTTATAGCGTCTTGGGTCGACTAGAACTGCCCAAGCCGAGTACTACATTCTTGACTGCATGGAGATTTGTACTGTTTTGCTGTTCTCACTTCGCTGGGTTATATGGTGATTACACCTCAGCTCCCTCCAACAAGGTGAGAAGAGTATTACCTGTAATTGGGGAAAGGATTGTAACGTAGCTTGTGTGATTAGTAATGCATTAAGATAATGAGATAATGGAGCGAGTATAAGGATTACTCGCTACATACCTAAGTCTTCCACCTTGCCTATCAGTTTCTCCAACATTTCCTCAATGAGTTTCTTGTCATTCTTGTCTTCTTCTTTCGCAAGGTTTCTTATAACGAGTTTTTTTTTTCGTCTATGCCTATCCATGGTTTCTGCATCCCTCTCTTGAGCACCTGCATCTCTATCCGGAACTCTGCCTGCTTTCACTGAGTTCCCCTCGAGTGCCTGATTACCCTCCAGGGACGCCTGGTGGTAACAACAATACAAACCAGGCATGACATGGCGGATCTTATTGAAACTTTTAATTAATATACTAAACAAATTGGAGGATGTTGATCCGGAAAACTTCTTCAAAAGGTCAGGTGTAACACAAACAAGGAGCAACGGTTTCAAGCTCAACAAGCCACAATGTAGGACTGTAAACAGATGCTTTTTCACCCACAGGGTTATTAACCCATGGAACCGCCTACCCGCCGAAGCCGTAAATGCCAAAAAACTGTAAACTTTTAAGGTACAGCTGGAAAAGATCGTCAAGGCAAATGGGGAGACCTTCGACAAACCGCCGGCTTCGTGTCCTCATCGAGGCCACTAGGATTAGTGGCACTCAGGTAAATCAGGTAAATCAGGCAAAAAAAAAGACCAATCCCTTATTCTTGTTATTCCATTAGGAGCTTAATAAGTTAATTTTTTACGCATTACAAAATAGAGACGTATATACACATGGAAGTTTAATAATATAATACCTTTAATAAGACATATAATTTAAATAAATATATATTTGTCTTTCAGTGTAATAAATTGGCGCTTAAACTAAATTAAGTGATGAGTGTCAGTGAAGAGGCCGGCGTGAGGCCGCCGCTGCGCAATCCGGATCTAAGCCTGTAGTGTTTACGTTTAGTGACAGTTGTGCGTTTCAGCATCACTGGGCGGCTTTCACGAGAATTCTTGGCCTTCCATCATGTCGGAGTCTTATGGTAAGTAAACGATGTCTTACTGCCGCTCAGTAAATGCCGTCAGAAGGAAAAGCTGGGGAAAATTTGGTGTATTATGACAGTTATTGTGGGTGGTGGGTAAAGTGAGGGAGCCAGAGGTGCGGCTGGCCAGACCGGCCTCTCGTCATTTACCTGTTGCAAATATACTTCTTCGGAAACCATTTAGATTGTGTCACATATTAAAGCTATTATTGCTTTATTCCAGCCCAAAATCAAATTTTAGTGTTTTATTTTCTCGTACATTTTCATATATTGTCTTGGTTGTTATATTCTTTATGAAAGTTAGTTTAGTTCATTTATTATGCTCCCCATACCCATCTCGTGGCGGTAGTGGAAAGGGTTACAGAGGCACATAATGGGCTCAGGGACTGAACCCCACAATTCATTTAGCTAAGCAAGTTACAATCTTGATGAGCTAGTTACAAAATTCAATATAAGTCGTCACATCAACAATGGGTTCGAGATCAACCTCAAGTACAGGTTCTAAATTAAGCAACTGACATATGTGGAGAGCTAGTGTCACAATTTACATGTTTGTCCCGCACACCGCCCCCCATCCAGCGGGCAGCGGTGGATAGGTTACAGTCACTCAGTTACTACCTACAGTTAGCAAACGGGATATTTGGCTAAAATTTCTGGTAGCAGATCATTTTAAATGAAATATTTACACATCGCTGGAACATTAGTTATAGAATTGTCTCTAAATTCACGTATCTTTTCGCACTCCATCACATAGTGACGGAGGGTGTGCGAATAATTTTGTTGACACAGTTTACATTTGGTCAGGTCTATATCGGCAGATAATGAGAATTCCCAGAGGTACTTGTAACCGAGTCTAAGCCGAGCAGTAGTAACATCTAGAAGTCTGCTGATTTTATTGGATGATCCATAGATGTGTGACTCCTCTTGCATGATAGTATGATGATAGATGGAATTACTGGTGTCAGTTTCACTTTGCCTCAGATCTACAAGATCTTGTTGAAGTTCTCGGTGTACTGCTGCTCTCAGATTGCTCATTGACAATCCAAGGTTACACTCAACGGGTCCTTTAAAGGCAGATTCTTTGGCTAACTTATCAGCTCTATCATGCATTCGGAGGCCAACATGAGATGGAGGTACAAATTGTAACAATTTTGGTGAGTAGGCCTACATACTATCTATATAGGCTATTGTCTATACAGTAGATGCAGCAGGAAGAGGCATCAGGAATGTTCTTCCATTCTTCCTGAAGAGTTTTTCCAAGTTGTATATTAAGTTGCAGAACTCCTGGTACTGTTCTGTATTTACTTCTTCTTCGTGATAGGTGCAGTTTGCATGAAGGGTTTATCCTCCTGATGACTGCACCAGTACAAATGTTGGGAGATGCATCAGTGTTGAGAAAGGCAAGGTTTGAAGAGTGTTGGCTTGTGCTGTAGATAGAGGAGTGGCGATTAAACAGAGGTATATGTTAGAAGGAGACTTGCCACACTGTAGGGCGGGATGTTGGGTTTATGGCATCAGCTGGGCGTTGGTGCTGCAACAAGGCAGTTGTTTCCCTGTGTTTGGCTGTTGGTGGAGTGAGGTATGAATGTGGCACAGGTCAAATGTGGCCCACAGGTTGGTGGACTGGAGATATTCAGCCAGTGCTTTGACTATTTGATATTTTTCATGTAATGAGAGGTCACTTCTTTCTACAGTATTTACAACTTCAGCAAGTTAGATATAAGGTATTTTTGTTACCCATTGTGTGAAAAAGTATCTCCTGTTGTCTATCGAACTTTGAGGCTTGGTAAACTTGAAACTTTTATCTCCTATAGGTGAGTCACGGAGGATCTTATTAGGAAGTAGTCTGGTTTAACGACTACTTTAAAAAATATATTTTCAAATGTTCATTATTTTTAAGACTTCAACAAGGTAATCCTTGTTGTCTTATTTGCTGAGTTGTTTGTCTAGTAGTTCTATGGTCCTCAACTTATCCTGAAATGAGAGTTGACTTAGTTCTGGGGTGATTTTTAGGCACTTTATGCTAAAAAAAAGTGCAGTAATGTCTTTTTATACATGAGATCTCCATGGTCTCTATGCTTGAATTTCATGATAGAAGTGAAGGCACACAAGGGATTGTACATCTGGATGATCGCTGGATTTTCTCCTAGTCAAAGATTCATTTTATTACTCCCTTCTAGTCAGTGAGGAGTGTTTGTTTATATTTAATCCTCTTCACTGTGGGGATTATTCTGCCTGTTGAAAATTTGGCAGGCCTTTATGGATGAGGAATAATTTGATATTAAGATAAGGCATGTGGGTGGTTATTAGTTCTTTATGGGTAGGTAGATAATAGTAGTTTTTTGGTTAATATACAAAATGAAATGTAATTAAATGAACGTTAATGCAGTAGACAAGATAGCAATGCTTCCATCACTTTCATTCTAATTATATGTTGTATATCTTATTTAGGTAAAATTTTTTATTTTCATAGCATACATTGTATTAGCTTTGAAGATGTCTTGATATATATATATATATATATATACCTTTCAAACAGGCAAAATAAGATATTTTCTAACATGTATGTAAAGAATGTTTAACTATTTAATCTACCATTTAATCCAGAGAGATGTACACTCTTTCTTTTACCTCTTTGACAGCCAGTTTAACTGTTAACACTATCGCTCACCCGACATGCGCGCGGTCAACTTAGAGGTAATTACCTAAGTGTAATTACCTAAGTGTAGTTACAGGATGAGAGCTATGCTCGTGGTGTCCCGTCTCCCCAGCACTCTTTGTCATATAATGCTTTGAAATTACTGACGGTTTTGGCCTCCACCACCTTCTCACTTAACTTGTTCCAACCGTCTACCACTATTTACAAAAGTGAATTTTCATATATTTCTCCGGCAGCTTTGTTTCGTTAGTTTAAATCTATGACCTCTTGTTGTTGAAGTTCCGGGTCTCAGGAATTCTTCCCTATCAATTTCATCGATTCCTGTTACTATTTTGAACATAGTGATCATATCGCCTCTTTTTCTTCTATCTTCTAGTTTTTGCATATTTAATGCCTCTAACCTCTCCTCGTAGCTCTTGCCCTTTGTCAGGAGACATATTTTTCCTGCTCTCTCGTGCACTGAATGAAGTACGAAATTGCATAGTGCACCAGTGATGTACACCATGATTCAACTTTCTGAATATAAACTTTTCCACAGTCGTGTTGGGTGTCAATGGACAGCCCAGGACATATGCTAGCTAGTGATGTCATTCTGATCGCTGTATCAGGTCTGTGAAGGAAATTACAGGAGGGAGTTGATTTCAGGGAGATTTGGTACAATTCAAGTGTAGAGAGGGAGGTATGGGGGGTTAACGGCTGTAGACCAACCCCCCTATCACGTGTCCACCTCGTGAGCGAGGGGGGTAGCGTCATGAGGCAGGTGCGCCATTGGCCGAGGCCCCTGGGCCTCAGGAATGCTGAACCGTGATTGGTCAAGACGCTGAGGGGTACCACATGGTACGCTTGAGGCCGTCTTGGCGGGAAAAATCATTCTTACCTCATACGCTTGCTAGGGGAGACGTATCTTCCCGTGCTAGGCCAAGCCACGGGAAATACCGCCTGCAACGTTACTAAAGTCACGCCTATATTCTTGCTATCTTGCCGTGTGCCGTCCGTAAGAATCCGGTAATCGGGAAGGTGCATGATCCGTACCAGTGTGAACTTTGTCGCCTAAGCGCGGGATAGTGAGACGCCATCTTAGAGCAACTGGACTAGGTGAGGCCGTTAATTATCGCGCTAGGATAGTGACATCAGCCGTCTAACGCATCTGTGCGTGAAGGTACTGCAGTGAGACGTGCTAGAGAAGGTTTCGGTGTTATGAGAGAAACCTGAAATACGAAACTCTGAGAAAACGAACGAACAGTGTAGATCTGTCTCGTGTACCGTGTAGCACCGTGTACCGTCGTACCCTGGGGTACCGTGTCAAGTGGAAGGGCGTGGTATCGCATCCCCGCTGTGTATATCTGTTGTGCGCACACCCTGGTCGGCCAAGGCCTGAGTGCCCGCGACACCTGGTCGCTGTGTGTGGAGCTAAAACCCGTGGTCGACGACCCTGTGCTCCACCTGACCACGTGTAGGAAGTGAGGACGTCTACGTCATCATCCAGCAGCAGCAGTGGGAGTGTGAGGGTGACGAATGTATGAGTGTGTGTAGCGGGCCCGCATGTGATGTAAGTACAGTACACTGTTTCAGTTTGGGTAATAAAACTCTGAAGCTGGGTTCGTCCCCAGTGTTCCGTCTATCCTCTGTCCCTGTGACCACCTAGTGAGGTGAATGGGAATTGGAGACGTGTGAGTTACCCTGTTTGACGTCACCAAGTTGAGGTTGGGCCCAACTGTGATTTTGACGTGTGTGAGGACACAGAGAGACACATCCAGTGGTGGAGTACAGTGAGTTAATTGCTTCTATGTTCTCTATGTACCGTGTATGTAATTTGCTGTAATTTGATTCCCTTTTTCAGCAGTGAAAGTGGTAACAGGGAGGTTTCCCTTGGTTATAAATAATTTTCATTATTATATTGGCCAGCGCTTATTTTACTGTTGTGTGGTGGTAAAGTGTGAATTATTGGGGAATAATTTACTGGGTAATCATTTACAAGTTTTGCCGTGAGTGGCAAGGATGTACTGTGTTGTACTGTGATGTACTGTGTTGTACCGTGTGTAAACCGTAGACAAGTTGTCCTTGGTGGAAGGCGTTGTGTACTGTGGAGGATTCCGTGAGAATTAAAGTCAGTTAACGTCACCGGGGGTCACGATTTACTTAACGAGGTCACTTGTTCGTTGAACATTGTTGTGATTAACGTAGAGACGTGTAAAGGCAACAGTCACAGTGAAGTTCACGCCGTGGAGGAATTGTCAAGTGAAGACTAACGTAGTGTTAACGATTTAACGAGCTGTCGTTAATTGATTGATTAACGTAAGGGGTTGATCGGTCTGTTATGATCGGAGTCAATTGCGCTGTAATTAAGCTGCTGTAATTCGTTGGACTGATCAGATCTGTCTGTGGACAGAGTGATTAAGCACTCGTAGCTAATTAAGGAGAATTAGTAACCGCCACTTAGTGAATTCACCAGGTGTTGATGTTGTTGTTTACACGTAGTGTGTTGTAACCTTGTGTGTGTACAGTAGTCTACCCTCGTTAAGGTAATCTTGTCGTAAGACCGGAAGTGAACTGTCAGTTGAGAGACAGTAGGCTTTATCAATACTCGTCTGAATTAATAGGCTGTTGTATTCAGTAATTAATTGGGAATTACTCACCGAATGCTTGACTTTCAAGTTGATGTAATTAATTGATTTACGAGTTATTGTTGCCATTTAAGTGTCGTTGAGACACGTGTGTGTTAACGTAATTGTTTAAATTCATTAGAGTAACTTTTGTTGTTGATTGTCCTGAGAGACAAGTGTTAACGTAAGATTTTTATAAGGGGTTATCATTCTTGGATTAACCGCCTTGTTACTTGGTACCTCGTTGAGAGCAGCGAGCGCCAGTCAAGTTTAGTGATTAGAGTATTGTTCACCGTGAAGCCGTGACAATATTGATTGCAAGCTTGCGTCACCAGTGGGCACCACTTTGTTCAGTTAGTGTCATTGTTCAGTCAGCGACGACGGGAAGGATCCCGTGGGTCCATCAGGCTGTTGATTAGCTGTTCTTGAATGTGCCACTGGAGTGACAGTAAAGTAACGTCAATTCACTGTGTAGTAGTTCTAGTTTATTTTGTGAATAAATTGTTTGTTATAGAAAACGGTCGTTTACGTCAAACCTTCCAATATTACTGCCCCACATTTCATGTTCTGCAACGCTTTGCCTGCTTATGTTCATATCAAGTCTGTATCTAAAGCTCGAGTCCATTGCACAGCACCACACTTCTATAAATACGAAGTGAGAATCCGTCGGCTACCCTTTATTAGTTGTCAACTAGGAGGAGCCAGCGACCTAAGTGACAGGTGTTACCCGGGTGGTTTCGCCTGGCGGTTTGCTCCCGCGGTCCTATGATCTTAGGCTTTAAGATTAAATATCTGCCACTGGCAGCTCTTGCTGTTTAAGGTCTGCCTCTCTTGCGAGGTAGTTACGATTAACGTAACATCAATAGGACTTACTTTCTTTTGATAATTGTCAAAGAAAAAAAATCTCACACCCTTCAGTTCTGGGAGCCACTTAGTGACATGTCATTGCACCTTTTCCAGTTTGTTGCTGTGCTTCATAAGATATGGGCACCATACAACCGCTGCATATTCCAGCTTTGGTCTAATAAAAGTCATGAACAATTTCTTTAGTATTTCTCCATCCATGTATTTAAAAGCAATTCTGAGGTTAGAAAGTGTAGCATAGGCTCCTCGCACAATGTTCTTAATGTGGTCCTCAGGTGACAGTTTTCTATCTAATAATAAATAAATAATAAATAAATTTTATTTAGGTAAGGTACATACATACAAGAGATTTTACAAAGATTGATGGATTTATAGATAGAGCTAGTACATACAATGCCTTAAGCCACTATTACGCAAAGCGTTCGGGCTTGAAAAACATTAATACTAAAGCCTAATACCATTTAGTAAAAAGAATAAAATGTGTTGAGAACAAATAAAAATAGAGCAAAAAAGGGGGAACATGGCTGAAAAAGCAGCGCAATACAATTAGGTCGACAACAGCGTTATTTAAAAAAAACAGACATGGATTTGACAATAGAGGGGTAAGGTATGTTACAGGGAATTTATTAGTAGTGCTTCGTTTTTATCTTAACCCTTACACTGCTCAGGGGTCCTGGGGACATTTACACCCCTGTGCGCAAGAAAAAAAAAATCCAAAAATTTTTTTCGTCTTCTAAACACGTTAATTTGTGTCCCCTGAGCACGGGAAAAATAGCAAAAAAATCGTAGGTCACATATTTTGGGCGCAATTGACCGAGGAAGTCTGGCAAAAAGTGGGCGTTGACAGAGCGGTCGCCAGGGCCGGTCAGCGTCACCCGCGCTGACAGATGGGAGTTGCCACAAAGATATTATTACCTAATTGTTTCAATGTCTCCGATTGATTTTTTCTTAGTTTTTTTGCAGTAATATTATTCAATAGTGTGTATTGTAATATATTTATATAATAAAAGTGGTGAATAATCGCTATACTCAAACGTATGGTGTGCATATTAGTAATTCAATTATGTTCATAAAACAATAAACAAATAGTTTTGCTGCTATTACACTCTATACACAGGTTATATAAGTATCTGCATATTTTGGTTACCATAACGAACCACTAAGTTGGTATTGAGAGTCGAAAAGCAACGAAGAGTTACCGCTACACACCAGCCAGCCACTCGCTGCCACTCCCTCAACACACGCACTAAACTTTCCCCCAACAATACCATTTGTGGTGTTATTACACTATATACAGACGTTATATATAAGTATGTATATATTTTGTTCACCACAACTGTACAGCTAAGCTGATATAGTTAGTTCAGGCACTAAGAGTCGTCGGTATGCACAGCTGGCGGCTGGCGGCTCCCTCACTCATTCAAGGTCACACACACACTAAACTTTCTCCCCCAACAATACTGTTTGCTGCTATTACACTCTATACACAGGTTATATATAAGTATTTGCATATTTTGGTCACCATTACGAACCACTAAGTTGGTATTGAGAGTCGAAGAGCAACGAAGAGTTACCGCCACACACCAGCCAGCCACTCGCTGCCACTCCCTCAACACACGCACTAAACTTTCTCCCCAACAATACCATTTGTGGTGTTATTACACTATATACAGACGTTATATATAAGTATGTATATATTTTGTTCACCACAACTGTACAGCTAAGCTGATATAGTTAGTTCAGGCACTAAGAGTCGTCGGTATACACAGCTGGCGGCTGGCGGCTCCCTCACTCATTCAAGGTCACACGCACTAAACTTTCTCCCCCAACAATACTGTTTTCAGTGTTATTACCCTATATACACATATTATATATAAATATCTACATGTTTTATGCACTGTAACTGTACACCTAAGCTTGTAGTGCGCCCAAAGAGCATAGTGGCCACCCTCTAAACAGCTTGACAAATCGTGCAGACGACGTCACCTCCGTCACCCAAATGGCTCCTCCCAGCATAATCCTTTTGCTGTTATTACACTAATACACACATTATATATAAGTATCTACATTTGTGTTCACCATAGAGAACCACTGAGCTGGTATGGTGAATGTAAACAATAACAGGTGGCCACACAGTCAGTAAACGATGCTGTCTTCCTCAGTCTCTCAGCATCACTCCTCCCACAGCGCTAATTATTACAACAATCCTGCTATTATCACAACCCTGGTTATTTATATCACAGTCACGGGTCATCTGTAATATTGTCATCACTAATAATAACAGTTATATATTTATTTTGACATTTTTCGGTGATGCTGTGGTCACAAGCTGAACAGCAATGCTGATCGCTCATGCTGCGTGCGCCAGCCTTGGTTGCTCCAACAGTACTGTGCCTCTCACACCTGAGAATATTGCCCACGATTTTTTTTTTAAATTGCGTCTGTTTACAAGAGCCCTGAGGAAGCTACTGTGAACCCCGTGTAGCCGCGGGCCATTTGAATCGGGAATGGCATCCTATGGCGTATATATACGCCATGCGCACCGTCGGACATGTTACTCAGGGCGTATATATACGCCATGCGCAGTTTAAGGGTTAAACTGGTTGAGAGAGGTACAGTCTTTAACATGATTGGGAAGGTCATCTAGAACCACCCCTAGATCCCTTTCTTTGTCAGAATTCTTTAAAGATTTCTCACATAATATATAGGTTGTGTGGGGTCTATTTTCTCCAATTCCACATTCCAAAACATGGCATTTATTCACATTAAAATCTATTTGCCAAGTGTTGCTCCGCATACTTATTTTGTCCAGGACTTCTTGAAGGGCATGACAATCATCTAAATTTCTTATCTTCCCTATTATCTTAGCATCATCAGCAAACATGTTCATGTAATTCTGTATTCCCACTGGTAGATCGTTTATGTAGACATTGAACATTACTGATGCAAGAATCATAATATTACAGTATACCCTGTGGTACTCCACTCGTTACATTCCTCCAATCCGATACCTTGCCTCTGATTACGGCCCTCATTTTTATGTCAGTTAGGAAATTTTTCATCCATGTTAGTAGCTTACCTGTCACTCCTCCAATATGTTCCAGTTTTTAGAACAACCTCTTATGGGGAACTCCGTCGAAAGCATTTTTTAGATCCAGATAGATTCAGTCAACCCAACCATCTCTTTCCTGTAAAATCTCTGTGGCTCGATCATAAAAACTGAGCAAGTTCATTACACAGGATCTTCCAGATCGAAAACCATACTGTCTGTCTGATATTATATCGTTTTCCTCCAGGTGTTCTACCCATTTAGTTTTAATTATTTTTTCCAATATTTTGACTATTACACTTGTCAATGATACAGGTCTATAATT
The DNA here is from genome assembly GCA_020271785.1 of Procambarus virginalis. Lineage (NCBI taxonomy): Eukaryota > Metazoa > Arthropoda > Malacostraca > Decapoda > Cambaridae > Procambarus > Procambarus virginalis. The sequence continues at coordinate 96,336 of WNGS01164858.1, read as the reverse complement.
AAGGGGTCTTCCCTGTTTCCACTTTTGTAGATTGGAACTATGTTAGCCTTTTTCCACACATCAGCTACAACTCCTGTACACAGGGATGCCTGAAAAATCAGTTGAAGTGGAATGCTGAGCTCAGGTGCACATTCTCTCAGAACCCATGGTGAAACTCCATCTGGACCAACTGCTTTGTTCTTACTTAGCTCCTTGAGCATTTTTTCCACTTCATCTCTAGACACCTCTATGTGCTCTATGTTGTTCCCTGGAATTCTTATTGTGTCTGGTTCCCTAAAGATTTCATTTTGTACAAACACACTTTGGAACTTTTCGTTTAGTGTTTCACACATTTCCTTTTCATTTTCCGTGAATCTATTTCCCATTTTCAACCTCTGAATATTATCCTTTACCTGCAATTTGTTGTTTATGAATTTATAGAATAGACCTGGTTCTGTTTTACATTTGTCTGCAATCCCTTTTTCAAAATTTCTTTCTGCCTCTCTCCTCACTGCCGTGTAGTTGTTTCTCGCATCTTTGTATCGCTGGTATGTTTGGGGGTTTAGGTCATGGACCCAACGTGCGGGCGAGCGTGTGGGCAAGCGCGCGGTGATGCCTAAATGTGTACAGTATACTCATTTCAACTTTCTCACCTTAATTCTCGTGCTACGTCATTTGTTTTGGTGTCATTGTGTTCGCAATTAAATTCCCTACAGGTGCGTATGAATATAATGTCCAAAAGCCTAGCATGACTCCAAACAGCAAAGCCTAAAGGCTGCAAAAGTTACCCATGAGCGCACAAAATCAGTAAAATGTGTATACAGTGGTACCTCGCATAACGAATTTAATCCGTTCCATGTTCGTCATGTGAAACAGACGTCATACAAAACGAGTGTCCCCCATGTAACCAGTGTGATGCACTGTGTTTATTGTGAAATTCCCCCAGTGTGCATGACATCAAATGTTCCCCAAAATATAATTTTTCTTTGCAAAATGATAAATTACCGTCCCTGAACATGTCTATGTAAAAATAATTACCAAATTCCACTTACTTTGGCTGTGAGGGTGTGGACAAGGTGCACTGTGACGTCATCAGGGCCTGGTTGCCCGTGTGTGAAGCACCCAGACACGGTCGAGCAGGCCATTCAAGCACCGCGTGTTGCCACAAATATATTTTCAAATATTTTTTCTATGCATTTCCAATGCGGTTTTATTTGTTTCTTTTATCGTATATGATGCATATTTGTGACCTTTACAATATGTATACAGTAGAATGTTCATAATTTTCCATGGACTGTGATACATGTGTCAGTAATGTGTCCACAATAAATGTTTATTTTCACAATATTACGTGGTAAAAATTCACTAAAATTACAATATGTACAGTTTCACATACTATTTACACAGTAACACACTGTATTACACACTCAGTACTTTGGAGGTGCGTAATAGTCAACGAAGTAGTCCATGGTACACAGCGCGACTTTGCTCTCCTTGCACCAGCTACAGATACATTTTCGTTTCCTGTTTCATCGTTCTATGTGTGCTTGCAAATAACGCACTCGTGTGCAACCTTGGCTTTAGTACTTGTAGGTGGTATGTAGCCAAGCTTGTAAAGCATAAGGTAGTATTGAAACGAATATAGGAAAAGCTCAATTTGTAAGGTAGTCTTGAAAAGATCGCTTTGTAAGGTCCCACACAGGAAGAGATTCAGCTAGCCTCAAAGAGTGTCCATCAGTCAGGAAGAGATTCAGGTATTCTTGAAAATATCAATGAACAACACCACCATGGAAGCCGCTAACACTGTTCATCTATGCTACTTGTATCACATGCATCATCACTGAATGCAGAAAACGATTCATCTATGTATCATCTATATAATTAGAGATGGCAAGGGTGGGGCTCAAAGCTACAACTGGATACGCTCGCTGTATCATCCTCACAGGTGCTGTATCACTGGCATCCGACCTTTGTGTTAAGCCCTTATTGCGCCTAGCTTCACCAATATTATGACCCTTATGTTCTTCAAACAATAGGGTCTGAATTGCACCTACTGAGCACAGTCTTTCAGCACCGTGTGGGACAGGTGTTTGAGAGCCAGAGGCACGTGTGCCACAAATGGTTGCTTACGCAGTACTAACCCAGCCAGCAGCCCTTGTCTTTCATATTCGTTATAGCAAAAGGTTCGTTCAGTGTTTGTTGGGTAGGCTGCTCCATTATGAGAATCTTTCTTTGTTTCAAATGTGTTCCATTTGTTTTGTATTTGTCACTTACGTTTCAATAATGCAGCAGCCTACCCGACAAACACTGAACGAACCTTTATGGCATTTGTCCATTTTTCAAATTGTTTCAACAGTTCTTTTATTTTTTGTTTTTTTATTTAAGAAACATGGAACAGCCGACCTGTAGACCACCGAACAAACCTTTTTGACATATGTACTGGTTTTCAAAATTCTTCATTTTTTTATTATTTACATTTTTTGTATGTAAGAAACATGGAGCAGCCTACCTGCCGACCACCGAATGAACCTTTTGCTATAAGACAAATGAAAAATAAATATTGAACACATTTGAAGAAAGAAAAATGTCATAATGGTTTGTTCAGTGTATGTAAGGTAGGCTTCTCCATTATTGAGACGTAAATGACAAATATAAAACAAATGGAACACATTTGAAACAAAGAAAGAGTGTTATAATGGAGCAGCCTACCTGCCGAACACCGAACGAACCTTTTTGACATTTGTTGTATATCAGACATTTCATTTCTTTTTTCCTACAAAAACATCAATGCTTTGTAACATCTCAGCAGTCACCCTTTTATATCCCAGCATCATTAGCATCTTTAAACAAGAACAACATAATTTATGTGCATCGTCGGAGGCGTCTAAGAATGTGCAAGAAGCAGCGCGACCCCACCATGTGGTGTTGACGTTACTCAAACTAGCGTTCGTCATACGGGACGATTTGACACCGATCGGGCCGTTCGTTACCCAAAATGTTCGTCTTTTGGGGCGATCGTTATGCGAGGTACCACTGTACTTGTTCCATTTTTCTCACCTTAATTCTCATGCTATGTCGCTCGTTTTGGTATCATTGTGTTACTTGAGGTTATCTTGAGATGATTTCGGGGCTTTTTTTTAGTGTCCCCGCGGACCGGTCCTCGACCAGGCCTCCACCCCCAGGAAGCAGCCCGTGACAGCTGACTAACACCCAGGTACCTATTTTACTGCTAGGTAACAGGGGCATTGGGTGAAAGAAACTCTGCCCATTGTTTCTCGCCGGCGCCTGGGATCGAACCCAGGACCACAGGATCACAAGTCCAGCGTGCTGTCCGCTCGGCCGACCGGCTCCCATAAAAATTAAAAGTGAAAGTGTTTGCAATTAAATTCCCTACAGATATGTATGAATATAATGTACAAAAGCCTGGAATGCCTCCCCACAGAAAGGCCTAAAGTTACCCGTGAATGAGCACCAATTTGTACGCTGCAGCCTAATGTGTATACTCTTTCAGTTTGATAACATCAATTTTCGTGTTACGTCTTTTATTTTGGTATCAAATTGTTTGCAATAAAAAGGCGCGTATTTTAAAACTAGTCCCATAATAATAGAGTAATAAATGTAATTTTAACAAATATTTTAGTTCTGGAAGCTCATCATCACAAAATTATTTATATCTTTCCAGTGTTCTGACATAAATTTTTGTGTTACATCTTCCATTTTGGTATCAAATTGTTCACAACGTAAAGGCGCACATTTTAAAACTAGTCCCAACATAATAGGACATCAAATAGAATTTTACCAAATATTTTAATATTTTGACCAAAAACCTATTTATAATCTTTTCAAGTGTTTGGACATCAAGTTTCATGTTATATCTTTCATTTTGGTATCAAATTGTGCGCATTCTAAAGGCGCTTATTTTGATACTATCCCGATGTCGCTCGGATAACAAATGAATTTTGTACAAATATTTTTGTACTGGACGCAAGTCAGGTCCAAAGTTTGGATTCAAGAGAAAAGATTTGGCCGAAAGTCAGATCCAAAGTTTGCAATACTGTTAAACTACACAACACATCAATAGCTGTGGTGAGTAACTTCCATGGAATTGCGCACTACCGCTATTGATGAGTTGGAGTACCACGCAAGATTTAAAAGTTTCGCGGCTATACGGGGTTCATATCAGATTCTGTAGGGCTCTTGTAAACAGACGGCATTTTTTTTTTAAATTGTGGGCAACATTCCTGGGTGTGAAAGCGTCAGTACTGACTGTGCACCCAAGGCTGGTGCATGCAGCATTAGCCAACAGCATTGCTGTTCAGCTTGTGACCACAGCATCGCCTAAAAATGTAAAAATTATATGTAACTGGTATTATTTAGCGATAATAATATTACAGAAGACCCTTGACTGTGATAAAAAATGACCTGGATTTTGATAATGTAGGATTGTTGTGATAATTAGCACAGTGCTGTATGGTGGGAGGAGTAATGCTGAGGGAGGGAGGGAGATAGCGTCGTCTGCTGGCTCTGTGTGGCCATCTGTTATTCTCTGCCCTCACCATACTAGCTCAGTGGTTCTCTGTGGTGAACACAAATGTAGATACTTATATATAACATGTGTATTTAGTGTAATAACAGCAAAAGGATTATGTTGGGAGGAGCCATTTAGGTAACGGAGGTGGCGTCATCTGCATGACTTGTCTAGCTGTGTAGAAGGTGGGCCACTATGCTCTTTGGGCACCATACCAACTTAGTTGTACAGTTATGGTGAATAAAATATGTAGATACTTATATATAATGTGTATATAGTGTAATAACACCACAAAGAGTATTGTTGGGGGAGAAATGTTAGTACATCAGGCCTTGAATCAGTGAGGGAAGCAGCCACCAGCTGACTGTGTGTAGCGACATCACTTATTGCCTGAACTCACTGTACCAGTTCAGTTGTACAGTTGTGGAGAACAAAACATGTTGATACGTATTATAACATCTGTATGTAGTGAATAACAGCAACAACAGTATGGTGGAGGAGAATGTTGGCGAGTGAGGTGTTGAGGGAGGGAGGGAGTGGTGGTGAGTGGCTGGCTGGCAGGTATGACTGCCACTCCTCGTTGCTTTTTGACTCGCCATATCAACTTAGTGGTTCGTTATGGTGAACAAAACATGCACATACTTACATATAACCTGTGTATATAGTGTTATAACAGCAAAACTGTTTGGTTATTGTTTTATAAGCATAATAATTGAATCACTAATATGCACACCATAATTTTGAATATAGTGATGGTTCACGCTTTTTATTATATAAATATATCACACTACACACTGTTGAATAATATTACTGCAAAAAAAAGTTAGAAAAAATAAATCAGAGACATTGAAATAATTAGGTAATAATATCTTTGTGGCAACTTCTGCCTGACAGCTCAGGCGGAGCAGACCTCTCTCTGACGCTTGCTCTGTCAATGCCTTTTTTGTCAGACTTTCCTCCTCCCCCCTATTGCTGCAAAAATATGCCACCTACGAATTTTTTTATTACTTTTCCTGTGATCAGGGAACACAAATGAACACATAAGATGAATTTTTTTTTATTTCTTGCACCTAGGCATGTTGCAGGCTATAATTGCAAGAGCAGGTTAATAAAATAAATAAAAAAATAAATTTTGTGTTCCCTGATCACAGGAAAAATAATGAGAAAATCATAGGTAGCATAGTAGGTGCGACTTCCCCGCCGCAATAGGGCGGCGATGTCTGGCAAAAAAAGATTCGTTGACAGCAGCAAGCATTGGAGGAGGTCTGCTCCACTCAAGCTGTCAGATGGGAGTTGCCACAAAAATATTATTACCTAATTATTTAAATGTCTTTAATTTCATTTTTCTCTGTTTTTTGCAGTAATATTATTCAATAGTGAGAAGTGAGATGTGTTTATAATAAAATGTGTGAACCAGCTGTACAACTAAGCTGGTATGGTGAGTCAAGACAATAATTGAGGTCGCCACACAGTAAGCTGATGCTCCCTCCCTCACTCGCCAACATTCCTACTCCCACTATACTGTTTGTGCTGTTTTTGCACTATATACACACATTATATATAAATATCTACATGTTTATTCACCATACCCATCAACTAAGCCGGTATGGTGTCCAAACACCATAGTGGCCACAACAAAATTGCATGACAAGAGACACAACAGTCAGCAGACAATGCCACCACATCACCAAAATGACTCCTCCCAAATACTCCTTTTGCTGTTATTTCACTATATACACACACACATTATATATAAGTATCTAAATTTGTGTTCACCATAGCGAACCACTAAGCTGGTATGGTAAGTGCAAACAATAACAGGTGGCCACACAGAATCAGCAGATATGCTACCTCCCTCAAAA
>WNGS01164858.1:51826-74505 GCA_020271785.1 Procambarus virginalis | reverse complement strand
CGTTCAAGAACTGGTGTGGTGGGCTGCTGGCTCTGGTGAGCTGGCTTCCCCTTCCCTTCCCTACTGGAGGGGGGGGGCTAACGAGAGAAAGTGCTAGTCGCATGAAGGGTTGCTTGTTTGGTTCTTTCTGGGGGAGTTATTTTGATCTTTTGGAATGTAGATTGCACAGGTTAACCAGACAGTGGTCTGTTTTGATTCACCTACCTCTCCTCCTTTAGGTTAATATCTGCCCCAGTGGTCTGGGATCCCTTTTTCAGTTATCTTGTTGGGGTTTGTCTTCGGTTGTTGGTTGGGGAGCTTCATGCTCTTCTCCAGAGATGGGATTCTGCCTCTTTGGCCCTGGTTGGTGTTTTCTTTCTTGTCAACCACTTTCTTCTTTTCTGGGGAAGAATGGGAGTTATGTTATTGCAATCACGTTTCCCTGGAACAATTGTGTTTTAGCGTGTCATTAGAGATTGATATTGATGGAACAGGGGTGGGACTGCATGTGGCGTACTGTACACAACTGTTCCATGTAATGATCATTGTGCAACCACTTCCTTCTTTTCTGGGGAAGAATGATGTTGGCAGGCTTTCCGGAAGGGTTCAATCGACATAGTTCAATAATGAATTCTTAAGTTATCATTATCATAATATTGTTCAGGAGGCAGCTCCTGAACAAATCCACAAGGGCCGTGACGAGGATCCACAACTGTGGATTGTTAAAGATAATTAGACGAGCCAAAACTAAATACTACGAAGATAAATTTACCCAAATAAAGAGCAACATTAAAAAACTTAGAGCACAATTTCACAAATATTGGATCAAAGAAGATTTTAAATAACAAACCACACTCCTGTCCAATAACGATGGTCAGCTTACAGCCTCTGATCCTGCTATTGAGTTCATAGGTTCTTCTCTTCCATTGGGTCATCCTTGCAAATGATATTCCATCTTCCAGTACTGATGTTAAGGACTATCTTACAGGTAATTAACTATCCACAGTCTCTGTACCTAAAGCCTATTAATTCCACTGACGTCAATGAGATAATCCTTTCCCTTAAACCAAGTCTAGTGCCCTTGATGAGATACCAACTTTAATTTACAAAAAAGCCTCCAGACTTTAGCCCCTGCTATTGCATTGCTCTTCACCAAGTCACTTGAACTCCAAACCTTTCCAGATATCTAAAAAAAAGCGAGAGTAACCCCTGTACACAAATGTGGTGATCTCACAGATGTTAACAACTACAAGCCTATATCAATCCTGCCTAACTTGTCAAAAATTTTTGAAAAACTAATCTACAAGCAGCTTTACTCTTATCTAGCCAAACACAATATACTCAGCTCTTGCCAATATGGCTTCAGACCCAAAAAAAGCACTAACGATGCACTTATTAGTATGATTAACTTGATTCATGCAGCTCTTGATAAAAATGAGTTCCCTGTTGGGTTATTTGTGGACCTGCGTAAGGCTTTTGACACTGTCAACCACCAAAACTTCTTCTTAAATTACATCATTATGGAGTCAGAGGACACTCCCTGCAATACCTCAAATCCTACCTTACTGACAGGCTCCAGTATGTTTCTGTGAATAATTCAATTTCTCCCACCCTACCCATCAACATTGGTGTTCCTCAGGGCAGCATACTTGGCCCTCTCCTCTTTCTCATCTACATTAATGACCTTCCAAATGCCTCCCAACACCTCAAACCAATTCTATTTGCTGACGACACAACCTTCATTTACTCCAGTCCTGACCCCCTTGCTCTAAATGCCACAGTAAATACTGAGCTAAATAAAGTCCATCTTTGGCTAACTGCCAACAAACTCACCCTTAACATTGACAAAACTTTCTATATTCTGTTTGGCAATAAATCCTCTAATCAAATAAATCTCAAAATAAACAATACCCAAATTTGTAACAATTAGATGGCAAATTCCTTGGCATTCTCATTGACCACAAGCTGAATTTCCAGGGACACATTCTAAATATATCAAAAAAAGTTTCAAAAACTGTTGGCATTCTTTCTAAGATCAGATATTATGTACCCCGCCCTGCCCTGGTGACTCTCTATTACTCCCTCATCTATCCATATCTCAACTATGGTATTTGTGCTTGGGGTTCTACTATCCAAAATCATTTACGTCCTCTAATTACTCAACACAAAGCTGCTATTAGGACAATATCCAACTCTGGCCCCAGACATCACTCGGTACCCCTACTCAAATCTCTGAATATGTTAGATATTAAGTCACTGCACATTCTCTCATGTGTATTATACATATATAAAACGCTGAACTGTAATGCCAATCCTGACCTCAAAAGCTTCATAGAAGGTTGTAACAGAACCCATGAACACCACACCAGAAATAAATACAGTTTTTATATACCTAGAGTACGACTTAATCAAACTAGAAATGCTCTTCAAATCAAGGGACCCAGAATGTGGAATGACCTTCCCAACCATGTTAAAGATTGTACCTCTCTCAACCAGTTTAAGATAAAAACGAAGCTATACCTAATAAATTCCCTGTAACCTACCTTACCCCTCTATTGTCAACCAATGTCTGGTTTTTTTTTAAATGACGCTGTTTGTCGACCGAATTGTATTTGTGCTGCCTTTTCAGCCATGTTCCCCCCTTCTTATCTCTTTTTTTTATTTGCTCTCAACTCATTTTATTCTTTATGCTCAATTAGTATTAAGCTTTAGTCATGTAAGTTTTTCATGCCCGAAACGCTTTGCGTAATAGTGGCTTTAGGCATTGTATGTACTAGCCCTATCTATAAATCCATCACTCTTTATAAAATCTCTTGTATGTATGTACCTTACCTAAATAAACATTTGATTTGATTTTATTTGATTTGAAGCATAGATATACTCTGGGTTTGGTGGAGGTGGAACCCCAGAGCACAGTAAAAGCTGCTACCAAAGTTAAGTATAAGTAATAGTTCACCCTCATTGCCTCTACAGGAAAATCTAATGAATACTAAATTATACTAACCAAAGAAGTTACTTTACTGTACAGCGCGAGATCTCGTCACCATAGGGTGGCGAGACTGCACCTGACTACTGATGAGCCATGATAATGAGTCATCCTCGTCTCCCGACTCGTCGGTGAAGCCATGAGTCAGCACTGCTGAGTCAGGAACTAGACCCTCTGAAGGCAGTTCTAATTCCTCTCTCGCATGATATTGTTTTAATTTATTTATATGAATTGTCCTTTCCACCTGGGCTTCGAATACTTTCTTTATGACAAGATTAACCGGCCCCCGCTCTCTTAACTACTCTATACGGACCTCGCCACCTCGGAGCTAGTTTCCTACTCTGATTGGCGGGCGCAGCCTCATTCACTCTCAATACGAGGCTTCCTTCTTTCAACTCTAGAGGGCGCCCTTTCTTGTCATAGAAATGAACATACCGATTCCGTGCCTTCTTGGACGCTTCAGCCGCAATATTCCATGCATTTCTCATTTTTCCAAGGACCTCTGAAGGATAGTCCTTATTACGACCCTGTGTGCCTCAGTTGGAAACCAGAGGTCATATTATGACCAAGTGGTTAACAAGTGGTTGGCCAGTCCGGGAGGAACTTTATTATTGTAAAAAATTAGATTTTTGAGTGCCAAAACTAAAAATTCTTGTTTTCCGCAGAACGGTTGTGTGCTAGCCTAGGGTCCAGCTCATCTAGCAAAAGACATTCTTTGCACTGACTGGACACCCAGCTGGATCCCTTCACGATTAAGGTTAGTGTGGCCTTGTGTTAGGGGCCGTGTAAATTTTTGTTTTTTCCAATTTTTAATTTTTAATTTTTTCTGTGGCTAGGAGCTAAAATTATTAGTGATGGCATCTGAAATGCAGGAACTAGCAAAGGAGCCTTCATTGGTAGAGATAAAGAAACCAAGTCTAAGTTTGTATTGTTAGGCAAGGAATTTGGCCTAGAATTAAATGACGCAGATAAAAAGTGGACTTTGGTGAATGAAATAGTACAACATTGTATTGATGAAGAACTATTGGCAAGTGATACTCCTTTATGCCAGCCTAGCCAAGCGGAAAGTGCAACTTATAGGGACAGAGAGTTAGCTCTAGAGTTAGCAAAAATAAAATTAGAGGAGCAAAGACTGGAAACCGAGGAGGCTAGAATTAGAGCAAATGCCACTGGGCCACCACCTGCTGGGGATTCAAACCCCAGGCATTATGAGAAAAAGCATAACTTGCCTGAATTTTCAGAGTCAGACACTGAAAGGTTTTTCAACCATTTTCAGAGATTGGCCACGTCCATGACCTGGCCAAAGGAAGAGTGGGTGAAAATTCTACAGGGGAGACTTAGGGGTAAGGCCCAAGATATTTTTATAAATATGCCTGACGACGAGTGTTTTAAATATGATAAAGTCAGGGAACGAATTTTGAGGACATATGAAATTACTCCTGAAGCTCACCGCCAAGCTTATCGCAACCTTAGGCCTACTCACAACCAACCGTTCACTGAATTTGCTAATGATCAAATTAGATTGTTTGATAAATGGATTCGCTCGGCTAAAGCCGAAACATACGAGGCACTGAAGAATGTAATTTTAATGGAACAGTTTATAGATAATATGCCAGATAATGTAGCACAGTACATTAGAGGAAGGATAGAGGTAGATTCTAAAATAGGGGATTTGGCCAAGATGGCAGAAAACTACCAGTTGGCGGGCAAAAGGCCCAATAAAAATAATTTTACCCCACAGAGTAACAAAACTTATACCCACAGCCAGTCCAGACCAGCTCATTCTAACCCTTTAACTAATGCACCTTCTGTTTCAGACATAACTAACCCTGTTAAATTGTCTAGCCCCACGACACCTAAGAGTGAACCGAAGGGTAATTCTGTTAGTAATGTCTCTTCTCCCCGACGTATCTGTGGTCACTGTAAACGTCCAAACCACAATATTAGCCGTTGTTGGCAACTGTACCCGGAAAAAAGACCCAATGCTCTCGTTGTGACACAGGGCTTGAGGCCTTCTGAAGGGTTAGAGAGTAAGACCTCCAACCGACAGTGGTTGGACCTGCTTACCCCATTCTTATCGAAAGGGAGACTACTTTTGTCTGAGGGTTCTTCCTGGAGGGACAGGTGATCTTCCGAGACACCGGTGCCATCCAGACTTTAATTTTAGAGAGTGCTTTGCAAGGTGCCAACACTCTCGACACTGGAGAGGTGGTACTGGTCGAGGGTGTCACTAGTGATACTCGAGCAGTACCCCTCCATAAGGTTACCCTGGAATCTGATTTCCACAAGGGTATTTGTACAGTCGGAGTCACTTCGTACCTACCTTTCCCTAATGTTGATGTAATATTGGGTAATGATTTAGCAGGGGTAAGGTAGGGGACTCCAGACTGCCTATTATGTTGCCTACCCTAAGGTTTGCCTGGATCCACCCGCCGCAGAGGATAATGTTGTGTACCCTGCGTGCGTGCGGACTAGGTCTATGGGACTTAAATGTAAGGGCAGCCCTGTGCTTGCCAAGGTGGTAAATCCCGAGGACACGAGGGACTTTCCGAGTGGTGAAAGCCCAGTGGACCTTGCGGACACATTCATGGCCCGACTCGATGACGTGGCCGAGGACATTGTGGAGAGCCTGCCACCGCCGACTACTGAGAGTAGTGAGGAGGTGGAGGAGAACACTGTTGAGCCTCGGCCAATGACATCTGACCAAGGCTTGGACGCCTCCTTGAGTGAGTTACAGAAAGCTGACCCCAGTCTTGCAGATTGTCATGAGGCAGCCGTCTCTATGGAGGAAATTGTAGATGCAGCAACTGGGTACTACTACAATGATCGGATTTTGATGAGAAAATGGAGACCACAGAGTGCTCCCTTGTCAAATGAGTGGGAGGTAGTCCACCAGGTTATGTTGCCGACCTGCTATAGAGAGAGAGTTTTGTCAGCTGCCCATGATGATCCTATGGGGGGACATCAAGGCATTAATATTACTTATCACAAAATCTGCAAGTATTTTTTTGGCCAAGCTGAAAAGCGATGTGGCAAAATTTTGTAATGCATGTATTGCTTGTCAACTTGTTGGGAAACCAAACCAGACTCCACCTAAAGCTCCTCTAAGGCCTATTGTCGTGCCGGAGGAACCATTTTCTCATGTGGTAATGGACTGTGTTGGTCCATTACCTAGAACTAAGTCTGGTAATATTTACCTAATCACGATGATGTGTATCACGACTCGTTACCCAGAGGCTTTTGCTGTAAGGAACATCCGAGCAAAGACTGTTGTTGCTCGTATGTTGCAATTTTTTTCCACTTTTGGACTGCCTCGGGTCGTGCAAACTGACAATGGTACTAACTTTAAGTCTGATACTTTTGAACAATTTTGTAAGGACCATGGAATAACTCATAAGGTTTCCAGCCCATACCATCCACAGAGTCAGGGGGTAATTGAACGGTTCCATCTAACTCTGAAGCAGATGTTGAAGACATCGTGCGAGAGTTCCCATACCTTCTGGGATGAGAACTTGCCGTATGTTTTGTTTGCTGCTAGGGAGGGGTTGCAAAGTTCACTGGGTTGTTCTCCTTTTGAGTTAGTCTTTGGCCATAAAGTTCGTGGACCCTTGCAAATGTTACAGGAGAATCTGTTAGGGAACGTAACGTTAACCGAAGGTTCGGCTTTCTTTGCGCAACACCACCAGAGACTCAAGGACTGCAAGGCTGCTGCACTAAAGTATCTTGGGAAGGCCCAAGAGAATATGAAAGAACGAAACGATGCTAAGGCTAAGTTGCGGGTATTTCAGCCTGGTGACCCTGTCCTGGTATTAAAGCCTCGACTAGGGAGCACTATGTCCCACAAGTACGAAGGCCCCTACATTGTGACAGAAAAGACTGGGGACCTCACGTACAAAGTGAGACACTCTGACAAGCGTAACCAGGTAATGCTCGTACACGTGAATCGGCTGAAGAAGTTCCAGGGCCCCAGGCCCATTGCACTAACCAATGTTTCCATTCCAGTGAGGGAGGGGATGATTGTTCTGGGGACCCAACTAATCTCATTCTCAATAATTCTAGTTCTGTGAATGCTGTGGAGGAGGGACTGTCCCATTTGCAGATGTCCCAACGTGAAGAGGTGCAGTCGTTGCTTGACGAATTCTCCAGTCTGTTCGGGGAGGTCCCGACCCAGACTGATGCCATTTACCATGATGTCAAGTTGACGGACTACACCCCCATTCGTCTTCAACCCTATCGGATGAGTCCGGAAAAAAAGGCCATCGTACGGAAGGAGGTCGACTTCTTGCTCCAGCACGGCCTCATCAGGCCGAGCCAGGGCTCTTGGTGCTCGCCCTGCCTTTTGGTCCCCAAACCAGATGGCTCCTGGCAATTATGCACCGACTACCGGCAGCTCAACAAGGTGACCATTGTGGACGCCTATCCGTTGCCACGTCTCGAGGACTGCATCGACGAAATCGGGAACGCCATGTATGTCTCGAAATTCGATCTCTCAAGGGGGTACTATCAAATCCCGCTCACTGAACGTGCTAAACAACTAACTGCGTTCGTGACACCTGAGGGTGTTTTTGAGTATCAAGTGTTACCATTCGGCTTGCGTAATGCCCCTGCCACGTTCCAGAGGATAATGAACTCTTTGCTCGCTAATGTGCCAAATTGTCGGGCGTATTTAGATGACATTGTGCTCTTTGTAGTAATTGGGCTGACCACATAGCTAGGTTACGCCAGTTGTTCACAGTGTTGGAACATGCAAATCTAACCCTAAATGCAAAAAAGTGTCATTTTGGCCAAGGCACAGTGACGTACCTCGGTTATGAAGTGGGCCAAGGAAAAGTGTTACCTCGGCAAGATAAAATCAGTGCCATTCTGGACTATCCAGTGCTCCGGTCTAAAAAGGACATTCAACAATTTATCGGTATGTGTGCGTACTATCGACGCTTTTGTCAGAACTTTTCCAGTGTTGCCACTCCTCTCACAGACTTGTTGCGGAAGGCCGTTAAATTTAAGTGGTCATCGAACTGTGCAGAGGCATTTAAAAATTTGAAATTGATCTTAGCTTCCGCCCCAGTGCTTGCTAGTCCAAGGTTCGACCGTCCGTTTAAAATTCAGGTTGACGCGTCTGACTCGGTTGCTGGTGCAGTGTTGTTGCAAACTGGGGATGATAAAGTGGAACACCCAGTATATTATTACTCTGTGAAATTTGACAAGGCGCAGCGCAATTATTCAGTGATAGAAAAAGAGGCGTTGGCGCTAGTGTTAACATGTAAAAAGTTCGAAGTCTACCTCACAGGTAATATAGTGGAAGTGTACACGGACCATAACCCACTAGTTTTCATGAATCAGATGAAGCAGAAGAATAAAAGCATCCTCAGGTGGGCATTGTACCTACAGGACTTCAATCTGTCTATTATCCACCTACCGGGCCGGCTCAACGTGATAGCCGACGCTCTGTCTCGGTTGCCTGAGTAACATTCATCTGAGCCAAAGGAAGCCATATACCAACTGTCATGCTTTAGTTATTTTTTTTGTAGGTTCTCCTGTGACATTAAATATTCAGTGTCCAATTTATTTACTTCCCTTTTTTTTGTAAGTGTTTTTTTCAGAGAATTCCTTTGTACTTTTCTTGCAGAGAAATTGTTGTTTTGATTGATTTTCTTTTATATCATGGATTTTCCTTTTTATTCTCTGTATACTCTTACAAAAAAAATGACTACTATTCTAGTAGTCACATTTCTTTTTTCTCTGAAGAAGGGAGGAGTGTTACGACCCTGGGTTCTTCAGTTGGAAACCAGAGGTCAAATTTGAGTTAAATAAACAACCTTGTAGTATTTGACACGCTTGCTGACATGTATCTGTTCGTATCTTCCCTGCCAGACGTAAGACAATTCTTCTTGCTCACAAAGCATTCAGACTCTTGAGCTGGTTGTGGATTAAGTAACATTGTTATAAGATTAACTATCCTTATAATGAGTAAAGTAACAATAGGAGGCATAGGGAAAGATGTTTTAATGTGTATAGCTGCACGATCAATTAGGCTCTTCCCGGCACCACACAATGTGGGAGGCTGATCTGGGCTGCAGCGTCCTTCTGGTCTGAGCTGGCGTGGTGT
Organism: Procambarus virginalis; assembly: GCA_020271785.1. NCBI lineage: Eukaryota > Metazoa > Arthropoda > Malacostraca > Decapoda > Cambaridae > Procambarus > Procambarus virginalis. The sequence goes on along the minus strand of WNGS01164858.1, from coordinate 65,434 downwards.
GGACAGGATCCTCCTACTTTCCTCCTCATTTCTTTATTTCTGTATTCCTCCTCGTTTCTTTATTTCTGTATTCTTTCAAAGCTAAGTACTGTGTACATTAGTCAATTACTGGCATACTCATGTTCTATGTGTAGAGTATTATAGTTTGTAGGAGTTAGGTGTTCCCATTGTTGTGTTACTAGTTATTCTAACGGGGTCTCAGTGGAACCACGTGGCCACTCTACCCTAAGCTGACTCTAACTTAAAGTAATTAAACAGTAGAGCTTTACCCTAGCTTGTGTTCAGTGTAAACCCTTGTATCCTGCTTATGTGGACAAAGGATTTTAACATAAAGTAGTGTGGTAAAGGTATTATTATTATTGTTATTGGTGTGAATGTATATGGGGGGGGTGGTTGTTAAGGGTTTAATAAATAAGTTAGTTTTGAGGTGTATCGTATCCATTACTACTGTGGTAGTATATAGTTGATTGTATCCCAGACGACAGATCTGTAATAAAACTTTAAAGTATAATCAGGAATCTATGTTCCTTGGGGGCCTGGCCCAATTGTGTCACTACCCAGTTACACCTTGATTCGAACTATTGCCCCTACATCCATTTAATACTAGGCCCTACAGTGCAGCCACAGTCATTTTTATAACAAACATTGAGAGGAATGAGTCTATACCCTCTGGGAGATCATTTACGTATACCAGAAACAGGATAGGTCCAATCACAGAGCCCTGTGGGACTCCACTGGTGACTTCACGCAATTCTGAGGTCTCACCTCTTACTGTAACTCTCTGCTTCCTATTGCTTAGTTACTCACTTATCCACTGGAGAGCCCTACCAGTTACTCCTGCCTGTTTCTCCAGCTTATGCATCAACCTTTTATGGGGTACTGTGTCAAAGGCTTTCCGACAGTCCAAAAAATGCAGTCCGCCCATCCTTCTCTTTCTTGCTTAATCTTTGTCACCTGATCATAGAATTCTATCAAGCCTGTAAGGCAAGATTTACCCTCCCTGAACCCATGTTGATGGGTTGTCACGAAGTCTCTTCTCTCCAGATGTGTTACTAGGTTTTTTCTCACAATCTTCTCCATCACCTTGCATGGTATACAAGTTAAGGACACTGGCCTGTAGTTCAGTGCCTCTTGTCTGTCACCCTTTTTGCATATTTGTACTACATTAGCAGTCTTTCATATTTCTGGTAGGTCTCCCGTTTCCAGTGACCTACTATACACTATGGAGAGTGGCAAGCAAAGTGCTCCTGCACACTCTTTCAATACCCATGGTGAGATTCCGTCTGGCCCAACAGCTTTTCTCACATCCAGCTCTAATTGGTGCTTCTTGACCTCATCTCTTGTAATTTCGAACCTATCCAAGGTCACCTGGTTTGCTGCCACCTCTCCCAGCGCCGTGACATCTCATTGTTCTATTGTAAAGACCTCCTGGAACCTTCTGTTGAGTTCTTCACACACCTCTTCGTCATTCTCTGTGTACCTGTCCTCGCCCACCTTAAGTTTCATCACCTGTTCCTTCACTGTTGTCCTCCTCCTGATGTGACTGTGTAGTAGCTTTGGTTCGGTCTTGGCTTTATTAGCTATATCATTTTCATACCTTTTCTCAGCTGCTCTTCTCACAATAACATACTCGTTTCTGGTTCTCTGGTATCTCCCTCTACTTTCTGGTGTTCTGTTATTACGGAAGTTCCTCCATGCCCTTGTGTTCACCTCCTTTGCTTTCATACATTCCCTATTAAACCACGGATTCTTCCTTTGCTTCTCTGTTTTTTCCTGTCGAGCTGGGACAAACCTGCTTACAGCCTCCTGACATTTTTGGGTGACATAGTCCATCACCCAAAAATGTCTGGAGGCTGTAAGCAGGTTTGTGTGTGTGTGTTTGGTGTATCCCTAGTTGTACTCTCCTAGTTGTGTTTGTGGGGGTTGAGCTCTGGCTCTTTGGTCCCGCCTCTCAACCGTCAATCAACAGGTGTACAGATTCCTGAGACTATTGGGCTCTATCATATCTACACTTGAAACTGTGTATGGAGTCAGCCTCCACCACATCACTTCCTAATGCATTCCATTTGTCAACCACTGTGACACTAAAAAAGTTCTTTCTAATATCTCTGTGGCTCATTTGGGCACTTAGTTTCCACCTGTGTCCCCTTGTGCGTGTGCTCCTTGTGTTAAATAGCCTGTCTTTATCAACCCTATCAATTCCCTTCAGAATCTTGAATATGGTGATCATGTCCCCCCTAACTCTTCTGTCATCCAGCGAAGTGAGGTTTAATTCCCGTAGTCCTCTCCTCGTAGCTCATACCTTGCAGCTCGGGTACTAGTCTGGTGGCAAACATTGAACCTTTTCCAGTTTAGTCTTATGCTTGACAAGATATGGACTCCATNCCCCCAGACCCTTGTCTCTCAAAGTCCTCCTGCCTCTCATCACCTCTTTATTACCGAGTACTCCCACCTTACCAGCCACTTACTGGAGATAGGATCTCTCCATCTCCACTTGCAGCACACAGCAAGGGGCCCAGATAGATGGAGCAACGATATAAATTCTGGTATCAGAGTTCTTCCTGGAAGAGTTTCAAAGTTAGGTACATCAATCCTGATGGGGTATCCAATTAAGCAGAGGAAATAACAGGGAATGTCAGTGAAACAAATCCTTATATGATTGCAACAGTGAAACTAAAATTATGATCTCAGATGCAATTTTTTCACTGGGATATCAAGAGATAAGAAAGAAAGAACAGAGAGACAAGGAGGGGGAGTAGCACTCCTAATAAAGCGGAAATGGATGTTTGACAAACTGGAAAATCAATGGAACTTACGGATAATCAAGCGCCATAATTGGGATTATGACGGAAGATGGTAAGAGGATTGTGGTCTTGGTTATCTACAATCCACCACCAAACAGTAAATGACCCAAACAGGTAAAGGATGACACCAACAAGGCATGTAGAGACGAACTGCAGAGGGCAGCAAAAACAGCTCATAAAATAAGAGGGAAACTGCTGGTCATGGGGAACCTATACATCATGAAGAGAACGACTGAGAATCAAGGAATCCCCATGATAGGGATGAAACTTCGGGAGCAAAATTAGCGGAAGTTATAGGCAGGACTTTCAAACACAGCGCTTCAAGGAAGACACAGTGAAAAAGGAGTGGATACACCAGCCTATTAGACCTGATATTCACCTAGAACGAGGAAGGAGTTGAGAACCTGGAGCGTGGCATACAACTAGGAGCCAGTGATCATTGTGTCCTAGTCATTGACAGTAGGATCAAATCGCTCGCGAAGCGCGGGGCGAGTGCCTTACCACTACGCCACGGGGACTGTTGACGAAGAAACGACGACGTTTCGGTCCGTCGTGGACCATTGTCACGTAGTGTGTAAAGTCTTCAGTCGTCCCCTATAACACCAGCTTCCCAGGAGGTGAACCTGCATAGTTTTCAACATCGTGTTTCCAATATAATCTAAATTAATCATCCTAAAATTCTTCGCTTGGAATGTTAATAATCACTGGGATGAGGTTTGTTTTCCTCTTGTGTCCAGTTAATTGATGACTCAACCTAAACAGAATAATCTATATGGCACCATACTAAGGAAGGATGACGTGAGGTATATCATGTCTAGAGCTTCTAGATATAAATCAAAATGTTCTCTTTGTCTCAGTTATGGCGTAGGATCGCTACTAACGCTGACTCAGATCATGTATTCCTACAAACATTCCCCAGATGACTCAATAAATGACTCAACAAATGACTCGACAAAAATTATATCAGAAAACAAATGTGTTGTTGATATCTGGTAACTAACTCGTTGTTAGCTGGGCTGTCGCTGAAGGATTATCAATCAGATGCAAAGTTATGTTGGAATATCACAGGATGAAGCAACAGATTGAGCTGAATATATACCAAGTAAAAGGAAGAATTCAGACCATTAAATGCTGCAGAATGTTGCACAGATTAAGAACATATTGAAAGTCAGAGCAATGGAGATGTTCAGTGACCATAACGCAACATCTGCAAAGGCAGATTCTGGGAGACCAAATAAGAATTCGCCCACCTATTTACCACCTATTTTATTCCTGGGAGATTCAAAAAGAATATAGAAAAGGTTTTCATTGTGGAGCTATTCCAAACGGACTATTGGTTCATTATTAAACATAATGAAGGGCGACATATTAATCAGAGTGTCACTAAGATACGTCAACACACAAGTAGTTCTAAAAACATTAGATATAACCTTAAAAAGCAACATACAAGTCATAAACACTTATCCAGCGCCTGAGTAATACTGCCCACTCCCTCACGACGGTCCACACAGAGGCCTCTAGGTCTATCCCATGTGTAACCATGCCAAACAAGTGATGAAGAGATTTTGAGACATTTTATTGTCTGAATATATTTCAAGTCCCATAGTTGTTTTGTCTTCAAATTGAAAATGTTAGTTTTTATGTTCATATATATATATATGTATATATATATATATATATATATATATATATATATATATATATATATATATATATATATATATATATATATATATATATATATTTTATATATATACATATATATATATATATATATATATATATGTATATATGTATGTTATATTATATATATATATATATATATATAATATATATATATATATATATATATAATATATATATATATATATATATATATATATATGGTAGCCAACATGGGTCCCCAGTACAGAGCTTTGGGTATTTGTACAGTAGTCAACATGGGTCCCAGGACAGAGCCTAGGGGCACTCCACTTGAGTGGTTTTCCCACAGGGACTTAAATATTTAAGTTCACACTTTAATACCATGCTCCGTAACATGCTCCCGTAGCATGCTCCCCTGGCAATTCTAATGATTCCATCAAAGACTTTATTAATAAGGAGCGATTGCAATCCCTCATATTGCAATCGTGAAACATAGCAATACTGCAATCCTTAAAGCTCGCAATCTCATCAAAAAATTGTAAATTGAAGCGGTTGTCGAGAAAATCCGGCTGTAAATCAAACCTTAATGAATGTTTCACAGTATGTAATTTAACTGTTTTTGCAAGCATTGATGCAAACAATTTTTCTGGTGCAAATAATTTCTGTGGTGCAAATAATTTTCCTGGTGCAAACAATTTTAATGGTGCAAATAATTTTCCTGGTGCAAATAATTTTCCTGGTGCAAATAATTTCCCTGGTGCAAACAATTTCCCTGGTGCAAATAATTTTCCTGGTGCAAATAATTTCCCTGGTGCAAACAATTTCCCTGGTGCAAATAATTTCCCTGGTGCAAATAATTTTCCTGGTGCAAATAATTTTCCTGGTGCAAACCATTTTAATGGTGCAAATAATTTCCCTGGTGCAAACAATTTCCCTGGTGCAAATAATTTCCCTGGTGCAAATAATTTTCCTGGTGCAAACCATTTTAATGGTGCAAATAATTTTCCTGGTGCAAACAATTTTAATGGTGCAAATAATTTTCCTGGTGCAAACCATTTTAATGGTGCAAATAATTTTCCTGGTGCAAACAATTTTAATGGTGCAAATAATTTTCCTAGTGCAAACAATTTTCCCAACTAAACTTTAAGCTTATTGGTCAGCTAGGATCGTATATTTTAAGACAGACAGCCACAAGACTGAAAACAGAGAGAAGAATGCAGCACGCTTCACTAAGCTGCAAGTGGGAGGAGGTAACTGTAGACTCTGGGAGACTAAGAAACGCAGTGGGAGACACACTGTGGGTGAGGGAGCCATACTGTGGGAGACACACTGTGGGTGAGGGAGCCATACTGTGGGAGACACACTGTGGGTGAGGGAGCCATACTGTGGGAGACACACTGTGGGTGAGGGAGCCATACTGTGGGAGACACACTGTGGGTGAGGGAGCCATACTGTGGGTGAGGGAGCCATACTGTGGGAGACACACTGTGGGTGAGGGAGCCATACTGTGGGAGACACTCTGTGGGTGAGGGAACCATACTGTGGGAGACACACTGTGGGTGAGGGAGCCATACTGTGGGAGACACACTGTGGGTGAGGGAACCATACTGTGGGAGACCGAGACATTCCGTGGGTGATTAGAACACTATGTGGGAGACCAAGAAAAGCTATGAGAGACGGAGTCATGATACACGAGAGCGAGACACCTGGGAGACCGAGATATACCGTGGGAGACCGAGACACCGTGGGAGACCGAGATATACTGTGAGAGACCGAGACACACCGTGGGAGACCGAGACACACCGTGGGAGACCGAGATACATTGTGGGAAACCGATACACACCGTGGGAGACCGAGACACACCGTGAGAGACGGAGATACACCGTGGGAGACCGAGGCACCGTGGGAGACCGATACACACCATGGGAGACCGATACACACCGTGAGAGACGGAGATACACCGTGGGAGACCGAGGCACTGTGGGAGACCGATACACACCATGGGAGACCGAGACACACCGTGGGAGACCGATACACACCATGGGAGACCGAGACACACCGTGGGAGACCGAGAAACCGTGGGAGACCGATACACACCGTGGGAGACCGAGACACACAATGGGAGACCGAGACACACAATGGGAGACCGAGACACACCGTGAGAGACGGAGATACACCGTGGGAGACCGAGGCACCGTGGGAGACCGATACACACCATGGGAGACCGATACACACCGTGAGAGACGGAGATACACCGTGGGAGACCGAGGCACTGTGGGAGACCGATACACACCATGGGAGACCGAGACACACCGTGGGAGACCGATACACACCATGGGAGACCGAGACACACCGTGGGAGACCGAGAAACCGTGGGAGACCGATACACACCGTGGGAGACCGACACACACCGTGGGAGACCAACACACACCGTGGGAGACCAACACACACCGTGGGAGACCGACACAGACCGTGGGAATCCGACACACACCGTAGGAGACCGACACACACCGTGGGAGATCGACACACACCGTGGGAGAACGACACACACCGTGGGAGACCGACACACACCGTGGGAGACCGACACACCGTGGGAGACCGACACACACCGTGGGAGACCGACACACACCGTGGGAGACCGACACAGACCGTGGGAAACCGACACACACCGTGGGAGACCGACACACACCGTGGGAGACCGACACACACCGTGGGAGAACGACACACACCGTGGGAGACCGACACACACCGTGGGAGACCGACACACACCGTAGGAGACCAACACACACCGTGGGAGACCGACACACACCGTAGGAGACCAACACACACCGTGGGAGACCTTGGCCCGCCGAGACAAGCACACTCAGCTCACCAATATTGAGTAATTGCTTCGCTACCCTGATGACAATGTTCAGCAGCTGCCTGGGACCCGACGATGGATTTGATCCATTACTGAGGTTGATGGGAGGGCTGTGTGGGGCCTGGTGGGTGGAGGCCATCACTGGAGGGCTGTGTGGGGCCTGGTGGGTGGAGGCCATCACTGGAGGGCTGTGTGGGGCCTGGTGGGTGGAGGCCATCACTGGAGGGCTGTGTGGGGCCTGGTGGGTGGAGGCCATCACTGGAGGGCTGTGTGGGGCCTGGTGGGTGGAGGCCATCACTGGAGGGATGTGTGGGGCCTGGTGGGTGGAGGCCATCACTGGAGGGCTGTGTGGGGCCTGGTGGGTGGAGGCCATCACTGGAGGGCTGTGTGGGGCCTGGTGGGTGGAGGCCATCACTGGAGGGCTGTGTGGGGCCTGGTGGGTGGAGGCCCATCACTGGAGGGCTGTGTGGGGCCTGGTGGGTGGAGGCCATCACTGGAGGGCTGTGTGGGGCCTGGTGGGTGGAGGCCATCACTGGAGGGCTGTGTGGGGCCTGGTGGGTGGAGGCCATCACTGGAGGGATGTGTGGGGCCTGGTGGGTGGAGGCCATCACTGGAGGGCTGTGTGGGGCCTGGTGGGTGGAGGCCATCACTGGAGGGCTGTGTGGGGCCTGGTGGGTGGAGGCCATCACTGGAGGGCTGTGTGGGGCCTGGTGGGTGGAGGCCCATCACTGGAGGGCTGTGTGGGGCCTGGTGGGTGGAGGCCATCACTGGAGGGCTGTGTGGGGCCTGGTGGGTGGAGGCCATCACTGGAGGGCTGTGTGGGGCCTGGTGGGTGGAGGCCATCACTGGAGGGCTGTGTGGGGCCTGGTGGGTGGAGGCCATCACTAACTCCTGCAAGAACAGAGTATTCGGTTGACGTTTTTCTATTTATCTGAGCCTCTGGAGTCATGTTTGGTGTTATGTCCACTCTCAGGTTCTTCTCTATATGTGTTATAGGGAAGTAGTTTCCCTTTATCGAGTAATAGCCTTTAGTGTCCTGGCTCCTAATACCCTTTCCATCGCTTTACACTTGCTGGTGTTGAACGATAGCAGCCATTTCACAGACCAGCTCTTCAACTTATTCGAGACATCCCGGAGAATCTTACAATCTTCATCTGTCTCAACGCTCCTCATTTGTTTCACATCATATGTAAACATCGACATTTAAGACTCAACCTCTGCAGTCAAGACTTTAACATAAATGATTAATAGCATGGGTCCGAGTAGAGATCCTTGAGGCAGCCCGTTTGTTACTCTTCTCCACTCGAACTCTCCACCCCTCCTTGTCACTCTCTGACACCTGTCTATTAGGGGTCACAGAGTGTTAGTGCCTCTCCGCCCACTTACACCTGCCTCTCCAGTTTGTACAGTTTCCTCCTGTGTGTTATAGTATAAAAAGATTTTTGGCAGGCCAGAAATACGCCATCTTCCCAGCCTTCTCCGTCTTGCCTCATTCTCGTTGCCTTATCATAAGGTAACTCCAGGAGGTTCGTCAGGCATGATTTCCCTTCCTTAAAGCCGTGTAGTTACTGACTTACAAATCTTCTTTAATGGTGTGCAACTAATCTTAATCTTATCATTCGCTCAATTACTTTGATAGGGATGCTTGTGAGTGACACTGGTCTGTAATTAAGTGCCTCTTCTGTGTGTGTGTGTACTCACCTAGTTGTACTCACCTAGTTGTGCTTGCGGGGGTTGAGCTCTGGCTCTTTGGTCCCGCCTCTCAACCGTCAATCAACAGGTGTACAGTTTCCTGAGCCTATTGGGCTCTATCATATCTACACTTGAAACTGTGTATGGAGTCAGCCTCCACCACATCGCTTCCTAATGCATTCCATTTGTCAACCACTCTGACACTAAAAAAGTTCTTTCTAATATCTCTGTGGCTCATTTGGGCACTCAGTTTCCACCTGTGTCCCCTAGTGCGTGTGCCCCTTGTGTTAAACAGCCTGTCTTTATCAACCCTGTCGATTCCCCTGAGAATCTTGAATGTGGTGATCATGTCCCCCCTAACTCTTCTGTCTTCCAACGAAGTGAGGTTTAATTCCTGTAGTCTCTCCTCGTAGCTCATACCTCTCAGCTCGGGTACTAGTCTGGTGGCAAACCTTTGAACCTTTTCCAGTTTAGTCTTATGCTTGACTAGATAGGGACTCCATGCTGGAGCCGCATACTCCAGGATTGGTCTGACATATGTGGTATATAATGTTCTGAAAGATTCCTTACACAAGTTTCTAAAGGCCGTTCTTATGTTAGCCAACCTGGCATATGCTGCTGATGTTATCCTCTTGATATGAGCTTCAGGGGACAGGTCTGGCGTGATATCAACCCCCAGGTCTTTCTCTCTCTGACTCTTGAAGTATTTCATCTCCCAAATGATACCTTGTATCTGGTCTCCTGCTTCCTACCCCTATCTTCATTACATTACATTTGCTTGGGTTAAACTCTAACAGCCATTTGTTCGACCATTCCTGCAGCTTGTCCAGGTCTTCTTGAAGTCTCAAGCTGTCCTCCTCTGTCTTAATCCTTCTCATAATTTTGGCGTCGTCAGCAAACATTGAGAGGAATGAGTCTATACCCTCTGGGAGATCATTTACGTATATCAGAAACAGGATAGGTCCAAGTACAGAGCCCTGTGGGACTCCACTGGTGACTTCACGCCAGTCTGAGGTCTCACCCCTCACTGTAACTCTCTGCTTCCTATTGCTTAGGTACTCCCTTATCCACTGGAGCGCCCTACCTGTTACTCCTGCCTGTTTCTCCAGCTTATGCATCAACCTTTTATGGGGTACTGTGTCAAAGGCTTTCCGACAGTCCAAAAAAATGCAGTCCGCCCACCCTTCTCTTTCTTGCTTAATTTTGTCACCTGATCGTAGAATTCTATCAAGCCTGTAAGGCAAGATTTACCCTCCCTGAACCCATGTTGATGGGTTGTCACGAAGTCTCTTCTCTCCAGATGTGTTACTAGGTTTTTTCTCACAATCTTCTCCATCACCTTGCATGGTATACAAGTTAAGGACACTGGCCTGTAGTTCAGTGCCTCTTGTCTGTCACCCTTTTTGTATATTGGTACTACATTAGCAGTCTTCCATATTTCTGGTAGGTCCCCCGTTTCCAGTGACTTACTATACACTATGGAGAGTGGTAAGCAAAGTGCTCCTGCACACTCTTTCAATACCCATGGCGAGATTCCATCCGGCCCAACAGCTTTTCTCACATCCAGCTCCAATAGGTGCTTTTTGACCTCATCTCTTGTAATTTCGAACCTATCCAAGGTCACCTGGTTTGCTGCCACCTCTCCCAGCGCCGTGATATCTCCCTGTTCTATTGTAAAGACCTCCTGGAACCTTTTGTTGAGTTCTTCACACACCTCTTTGTCATTCTCTGTGTACCTGTCCTCGCCCACCCTAAGTTTCATCACCTGTTCCTTCACTGTTGTCTTCCTCCTGATGTGACTGTGTAGTAGCTTTGGTTCAGTCTTGGCTTTATTAGCTATATCATTTTCATACCTTTTCTCAGCTGCTCTTCTCACACTGACATACTCGTTCCTGGTTCTCTGGCATCTCTCTACTTTCTGGTGTTCTGTTATTACGGAAGTTCCTCCATGCCCTTTGTTCAGCTCCTTTGCTATCATACATTCCCTATTAAACCACGGATTCTTCCTTTGCTTCTCTGTTTTTTCCTGTCGGGCTGGGACAAACCTGCTTACAGCCTCCTGACATTTTTGGGTGACATAGTCCATCATGTCTTGTACGGACTTGGTTCCGAGTTCTGTGTCCCAATGTATATCCCATAGAATTTATTCATCTCCTCATAGTTTCCCTTTCGCCAGCCCTTTGGTTCCCAGTTCTTTTTTGGGGGTGATAATTCCTCTCAACCAGGTACTCAAAGCTCAATACACTATGATCACTCATTCCCAATGGGCTTCCAACTTAACTTCCTTATATCCGACTCATTTAGGGTAAATATCAGATCAAGCAAGGCTGGTTCATCCCCTCCTCTCATTCTTGTCGGTCCCTTGACGTGTTGACTTAGAAAGTTTCTTGTTGCCACATCCAGCAGCTTAGCTCTCCCATGTGTCTGGCCTCCGTGTGGGTCTCTGTCCCCCAATCTATCTTCCCATGGTTGAAGTCTCCCATGATTAGAGTCTGGATCCGTTCCTGCTAGCCACAGAAGCTGCTCTCTCTATTATATTGATGGTGGCCAAGTTGTTTCTATCATATTCCTGTCTGGGTCTTCTGTCATTCGGTGGGGGGTTATATATGACTACTATTATAATTTTCTGTCCTCCAGTTGCTATGGTGCCTGATATGTAGTCACTGAAACCTTCACAGTTCTGAATTACCATCTCTTCGAAACTCCAACCTTCTCTTAGTAGCAAAGCCACACCACCTCCTCCTCCTCTCTCTCTCTCTCTCTTTCCTCACTACATAGTAGCCCTGTGGAACACTGCATTTGTTATGATTTTCGTTTGCTTTGTTTCTGTGAGTGCTATTATGTCTGGGTTTTCTTCTAGTGCCCATCTCCAAGTTCACTAGTTTTATGTAATCCCATCTATGTTAGTGTACATCGCCTTGAAGCTCACTTTCTTCTGTTCATTTTCATATCCCTTTCTTGGCGAGGATTCTGCTGGTGTGGGAAGCTGTTCCGTGGGTGAGAGGATCTGTGAGGTGGTTTTGCAGGGTCTCAGAGGATTTTGGGGTGGGGATGGGGTCTAAAGGGAAGGGGGGAACAGGTAGGGTGTGGGTTATAGAGATAGGGGGGACATGGAGGATACGGGGTGAGGGGGGAGGAGGGATAGGGAGGGTATGGGATGAAGGGGGGTGTCTTAGGAGGCGTGTGTGTGGGTGTGTGGTGTGTGTGGTGTTGTGTGTGTGTGTGTGTGTGTGTGTGTGTGTGTGTGTTGTGTGTGTGTTGTATGAGTGCGTTTGTATGTGTGTGTGCATGTGCTTCTTATCTGCTAGAGAGTTTTACACCTCAAAAAGACTGAGGACTGAGGTGTTTTTACACATCGGTTTTACACCTTAAAAGTTCGTACTTTTCTCATTAAAAACACATATCAAAACACTCGCACGCCTTCTTCCGGCCCCATACAAGTTGCCGTCAGGACAACTTTGTTATCAACTAACTTACTTCTCTCACGTCTAAAGTTCCAGGTCAGGTTTGGGTGACACGGCAGAGGCGCCGAGACCTGTCTCAAGCTATCAACTTCACTTGTATTTCCCATCATACATTCGACGTAGAGACGGTGACGGCTGAACACAGACTGTCAGTTAGTGTTATCTGATGCTGTCACAACCTGTCCGGGTGCGTCGGCGACCTTCCTGCCTTCTCCTAGACACACACACCTCACACACACACTCACACACCCACATACATACAATTCTATTATATATATATATTATAGATATATACTATTATATATATATATATGATATATATTATATATATATTAGGTATATATGTATATATATATATATATATATATATATATATATCTATATATATATATATATATATATATATATATATATATATATCTAGGTATATATGTATATATTATATATATATATATATTATATATAATATATTATATATATATATATCTAATATATATATATATGATATGATATATATATATATAATATCTATTATATAGGTATATATAGATATATATATATTATATATATTATATTACTTTTGGTAGCAGTCTTTCAGTGAGCAGTATATGTAGCACTTTTTACACATATATTATTAAATATGACTGTAAAGTACAGATTAATAACTCTAACACGAATTTTCTCAATATTGTCTTATGTTTCTTTTCACTGTCGATGGTAATTGAAAAATCAAATTCCTCCAAAATTCATTTTATTTCTAATCTGACCGACACTTGAACGCGTTTTCGTAATAAACTTACTACATTTTCAAAGACTTTAGCTTCCACACACACAACTATAACCTGCATAACACTAATCAGGTTTACTATGCTATGATTTAAACAGCCTTTCATCTTATATACCCCTTTGTGGGTGAGGGATAGTGTTACAACATTTTTGGATGAGGGTGAACAAAACTTTCATACACCAAGGCAGTACACGAACAATGGGTATAAATTGGGTAAAATTAAAGGGTAAGAATGGAAGTAACTGCAAAGGCCTATTGGCCCATATCTTCTTGATGCTTCTATATTATTTATTTATTTATTATTTATTTTTATTTATATACACGAAGGTACATTGGGATTTAAGTAGATACATAGCA
>WNGS01164858.1:11961-27050 GCA_020271785.1 Procambarus virginalis | reverse complement strand
ACCACTGCTCTGTACCCCAGGGCACAGTCCTTGCACCACTGCTCTGTACCCCAGGGCACAGAACTTGCACCGCTGCTCTGTACCCCAGGGCGCAATCCTGCACCACTGCTGTGTACCCAGGGCACAGTCCTTGCACCACTGCTCTGTACCCCAGGGCACAGTCCTTGCACCACTGCTTTGTACCCCAGGGCACAGTCTTTGCACCACTGCTCTGTACCCCAGGGCACAGTCCTTGCACCACTGCTCTGTACCCCAGGGCACAATCCTTGTACCACTGATGTGTACCCCAGGACACAGTCCTTGCACCACTGCTCTGTACCCCAGGGCACAGTCCTTGCACCACTGCTCTGTACCCAAGAGCACGGAACTTGCACCGCTGCTCTGTACCCCAGGGCACAATCCTTGTACCACTGCTGTGTACCCCAGGACACAGTCCTTGCACCACTGCTCTGTACCCCAGGGCACAGTCCTTGCACCACTGCTCTGTACCCAAGAGCACGGAACTTGCACCGCTGCTCTGTACCCCAGGGCACAGTCCATGCACCACTGCTCTGTACCCAAGAGCACAGAACTTGCACCGCTGCTCTGTACCCCTGGGCATAGTCCTTGCACCACTACTCTGTACCCCAGGGCACAATCCTTGCAACACTGTTCTGTACCCTAGGGCACAGTCCTTGCACCACTGTTCTGTACCCTAGGGCACAATCCTTGCACCACTGTTCTGTACCCTAGGGCACAGTTTTTGCACCACTGTTCTGTACCCCAGGGCACAGTCCTTGCACCACTGTTCTGTATCCAATGGCACAGTCCTTGCACTGCTGTTCTGTACCCCAGGGCACAGTCCTTGCACCACTGCTCTGTACCCAAGGGCACAGAACTTGCACCACTGCTCTGTACCCCAGGGCACAGTCCTTGCACCGCTGCTATTTCTCATTCTTATCTCCGATATGGAGGAAAGTACTAGCCACACCTTCGTGTCATCCTTTGCAGATGATACATAAATCAGCATGAAAATTTCCTCTGTCGAAGAGTCTGATAAGATAGAAGCCGATATAAACAAATTCTTCGATTGGTCAACTGAAAATAATATGCTGTGTATCGGTGCGAGGAACTTAAATGAAACACAGGGAACAGAACACAATCAGACCTACTCATAGAGGGAAAGCAACATGTTAGAGGTCTGGGAATTATGATGTCTGACGACCTGACATTTAGTGAACATAGCCGAGCAAATATGGCGGCGGCCAGGAAGATGATAGGATGGATTATCAGAACGTTCAAAACCAGGGACACCACAACAATGCTAATACTATTTTAATCACTGATGCTGTCCCGTCTTGAGTATTGCTCGGTACTCACTTCCCCTTTGTCAAACCACTTGGGCTGGACGGTAGAGCAACGGTCTCGCTTCATGCAGGTCGGCGTTCAATCCCAGACCGTCCAAGTGGTTGGGAACCATTCCTTCCCCCCGTCCCATCCCTAATCCTTATCCTGACCCCTTCCAAGTGCTATATTGTCGTAAGGGCTTGGCGCGTATTCCTGATAGTTCCCTTCCCTTCTTCACTTCCCCTTTCAGAGCGTGAGAGATCTCTGAATTAGAGGGAATACAGAGAACATATATGGCACGCATAGAAACGATAAAACTTCTAAATTATTGGGATCGTTTCAAAATGTGCTCTCTGGAAAGGAGACAAGAGAGGTATCAAATAATATATGCATGGAAGATACTGGAGGGCCAGGTCCAGAATTTGCACAGTAGAATAACAACATACTGGAACGAAAGATACGGAAGGAAATGTAGAATAGCACCAGTGAGGAGCAGAGGTGCCATAGACACAGAGAACACTGTCTTAACATTAGAGGTCCACAGCTGGTCAACTCCATCCCAGCAAGCATTATAAATATTGCCGGAACAGAGGTGACTTCTTCAAGATACACATAGACAAGTTCCTGCAAGAAGTGCCTGGCCAACCAGGCTGTAGTAGATTTGAGGGCCTGCGGGCCGCTGCAAGCAACAACCTGTTGGACCATATTAACACAAGTCGAGCTTGGACTCAGGCCGGGCTCGACTTGTGTCAATAGTGAGTCAATAGTGAGTCAATAGTGAGTGCTATTCATCAACACCATCATTACAATGACTGTTAGGCGTGATGTTTACAGGGACTGGAGAACAAGACTGTCACTTCTATTGTTAACAAGACTTTCACTTCTAATGGACCACCGTGACGTGATAAAAGTTATACAACCGGGTTTCTGTTATTTCAGTAAAAACTTGAGAGCATTATTGGTATTAGGTACCGATTATATTATTTGATTTGAAGTCAAATTTATGTGTTTATGTGTTGATTTCAAACGTTTGTGTGGGTTTGAAATTATTTTTATTTTGTGTTTTTCAAATATGACAATTCGAAGTATATGTTTGTTTGCACCGCGTGTGAACGTGTTTATGTTGCTGTTGTTGTTCCTGTATTGATGTTTGGTGAACTTGTGTGTGTCTTTGGAGAGTTGCAGTGTTTTTATCCGAATGTATTTAGAGATACGATCCAGAGATACGGACTCGGCTGCCAAAAATAGCCTTCATCAAAGTGCGGCTGATGATAACATTTGTGAAATTGTCGCAGCAATATTGAAATTAGCAGCAAACTTTGAATTTGTAAGGTAACTTTGATAATTAGCGAGAAGTGTAGTCACGCCGGTTGATGATGAGAGGCCGGGGAGTGGTTGTGTGGGTGACCACTGCTCTACTACTTTACTCTGCATGTGTAATTTGTTGTGTGATCACTCATAATACTATTTAAATCACTATTTACTCTGCACGTGTAAAAATACTATTTACTCTGCATGTGTAATTGCTTTGTTTGTGTGACACTCAGCTGCAACTAAGAGTTTCAAGCACTAATTTAATTAATAATAATTATATCTAAATATAGGTTAATAGATAGAATATTATTAATTTAATACAATTAACTAATATACTTATGAAAGATACAAATATTAAAACAAATTTGTTTTGTTGAAGTAATGTATTATAATGCAAGTGTTATGATGCTTATAGTGCGCTAAGACACACACACACATACTACAATATTCCGTCAGACCAAATCATATCGAACACTGTTCATAAATGGTGGTACAGTTATAATTAGGAAAGTCTACATGAAAAATAAAATACATTAGTTACATAAGAGTCACAATAGCAGCCCAGCACGTAGACATTGTCACTATCAGCGTCGCCAGATTCATCCGTAACAGTTAACCAAGAGCCATGATCACACAAAGGGCCACAAGCAGCATCAGCCGCAGAACGGACGCATCGGAGGACAGAGAATAACAATCTATAGGGAGACTTTGATATAGTTGACGCTGTCAGCGGAGTCCCAAAATATTGAAAAATCAGATCCACTTTCTATGAATAATCAAAGTGAGTAACTTTTTGAAGGAATAAACTCCAGCCTCTTAATCTTAGCTGATGATAAAAAATCTGAGGATTAGTACTGTGGAAAACGGCAAAAAAATACACAAAACTGCACCAAAAGTCTTCTAACAAAATGCTGCAAGATTTTACTCAAGAAGTGGCAGAGTAATGAAACTGGGTACTTCGATAGGCCAATTATGGACACCACAAACGAGAGGAATACTTCCTGGAACTGGACGGAGAAAAACAATTAAATGTTAATTTTACATCAAGTCCGTTCTCAGACGTCACATCAAACAAATATCATCAGCAGCGTGTGCAAGGAGAGCCACACAGGCATTAAAGCCTAAATATTCACTGTCACAAAACTGAGCGAATGGAATATGCTGAGAAGAGAAGTAGTTGTGGAGAGGAACTATTCGAAGAGACACATATGAACACATACAGCGGATCCCAATAGACTGGTGCATCAATACAAGAGTCGACTGAGAGCTGAGAGACGAAATCAAAGAGCCACAGCTCATCACCTACAAAAACAACAAAGTGAGGTGCACAATTAGCATTATAAACACTGAACTACATTAATGTGTCAAAACCATTAGCACAAACGCCTTGGGGACCACAACAATTAGTACCACAACAATTAGTACCACAACAATTAGTACCACAACAATTAGCACCACAACAATTAGTACCACAACAATTAGCACCACAACAATTAGTACCACAACAATTAGCACCACAACAATTAGTACCACAACAATTAGTACCACAACAATTAGCACCACAACAATTAGCACCACAACAATTAGCACCACAACAATTAGCCCACAACAATTAGTACCACAACAATTAGTACCACAACAATTAGTACCACAACAATTAGCACCACAACAATTAGCACCACAACATTAGTACCACAACAATTAGTACCACAACAATTAGCACCACAACAATTAGCACCACAACAATTAGTACCACAACAATTAGTACCACAACAATTAGTACCACAACAATTAGCACCACAACAATTAGCACCACAACAATTAGTACCACAACAATTAGTACCACAACAATTAGCACCACAACAATTAGCACCACAACAATTAGTACCACAACAATTAGTACCACAACAATTAGCACCACAACAATTAGTACCACAACAATTACTACCAAACAATTAGTACCACAACAATTAGTACCACACAATTAGTACCACAACAATTAGCACCACAACAATTAGCACCACAACAATTAGTACCACAACAATTAGCACCACAACATTAGCACCACAACAATAGTACCACAACAATTAGTACCACAACAATTAGCACCACAACAATTAGTACCACAACAATTAGCACCACAACAATTAGTACCACAACATTAGTACCACAACAATTAGTACCAAAACAATTAGTACCACAACAATTAGTACCACAACAATTAGTCCACACAAAAATTAGCACCACAACAATTAGCACCACAACAATTAGTACCACAACAATTAGTACCACAACATTGTACCACAAACAATTAGCACCACAACAATTATACCTGGTTGATACCTGGTTGATACCTGGTTGATGGGGTTCTGGGAGTTCTTCTACTCCCCAAGCCCGCCCGAGGCCAGGCTCGACTTGTGAGAGTTTGATCCACCAGGCTGTTGCTTGGAGCGGCCCGCAGAGCCACATACCCACCACAGCCCGGCTGATCCGGGACTTCTCTTAGGAAACAGTCCAGTTTTCTCTTGAAGATGTCCACGGTTGTTCCGGCAATATTTCTTATAGTCGCTGGGAGGACGTTGAACAACCGCGGACCTCTGATGTTTATACAGTGTTCTCTGATTGTGCCTATGGCACCTCTGCTCTTCACTGGTTCAATCTTGCATTTTCTTCCATATCGTTCACTCCAGTACGTTGTTATTTTACTGTGTAGATTTGGGACCTGGCCCTCCAGTATTTTCCACGTGTATATTATTTGGTATCTCTCTCGTCTCCTTTCTAGAGAGTACATTTGGAGAGCTTTGAGACGATCCCAATAATTTAGGTGTTTTATCTCGTCTATGCGTGCCGTATATGTTCTCTGTATTCCCTCTATTTCAGCAATCTCTCCTGCTCTGAAGGGGGAAGTGAGTACTGAGCAGTATTCGAGACGGGACAACACAAGTGACTTGAAGAGTACAACCATTGTGATGGGATCCCTGGATTTGAAAGTTCTCGTAATCCATCCGATCATTTTTCTGGCTGATGCGATATTTGCTTGGTTATGCTCCCTAAACGTTAGATCGTCGGACATCATTATTCCCAAATCCTTGACATGCTGTTTTTCTACTATGGGAAGATTTGATTGTGTTTTGTACCCTGTATTATGTTTCAGATCCTCATTTTTGCCGTACCTGAGTACCTGAAATTTATCACTGTTAAACATCATATTATTTTCTGCTGCCCAATCGAAAACTTTGTTGACATCTGTTTGTAGTTTTTCAATGTCTTCAGCAGAGGTAATTTTCATGCTGATTTTTGTGTCATCTGCGAAGGATGACACGAAGCTGTGACGTGTATTTTTGTCTATATCAGATATGAGAATAAGGAACAGTAGCGGTGCAAGGACTGTACCTTGAGGTACAGAGCTTTTAACATCGCTTGGACTCGATTTTATCTGATTGACTGTTACTCTTTGTGTTCTGTTCGACAGGAAATTGAGTATCCAGCGTCCTACTTTCCAGTTATTCCCATTGACCTCATTTTGTGAGCTATCACCCATGGTCACATTTGTCGAAAGCCTTTGCAAAGTCTGTGTATACAACATCTGCATTTTGCTTTTCTTCTAGGGCTTCTGTGATTTTGTCATAGTGGTTGAGTAACTGTGACAGACAGGATCTTCCCGCTCTAAATCCATGTTGTCCTGGATTGTGCAATTCATTGTTTTCCATAAAACTAGAAATTTGATTCCTAATCACTCTTTCAAACACTTTTATTATGTGTGATGTTAGTGCAACTGGCCTATAATTTTTTGCCAAGGCTTTACTCCCCCCTTGTGCAACGGAGCTATATCTGCAGATTTAAGTGCTGCTGGTATCTCCCCTGTATCCAGGCTCTTTCTCCATATTACGCTGAGTGCTCTCGCTACTGGTACTTTACATTTCTTTATGAATATTGAATTCCATGAGTCAGGCCCAGGGGCTGAGTGCATGGGCATATTGTCAATTTCTCTTTCAAAGTCTTCCGAGTTTGTGGTAATATCCGTTATATTATCTGCAGCTTGAATGTCATTCATAAAGAAGCTGTCTGGGTCATCAACTTTCATGTTGTTAATTGGTGTGCTAAACATAGCCTCATACTGGCTTCTTAGAATTTCACTAATCTCTTTGTTGTCCTCTGTGTACGTACCTTCATTTGTAATTAACGGTCCAATACTGGTCGAGGTTTTGGATTTTGATTTAGCGTATGTGAAAAAATATTTCGGATTTTTCTTATCTCTTGTATAGCTCTCTGTTCCAATTCCATTTCCTCAGACTCATATGATCGCTTCAACGTTTGTTCGATTTCTTCGATCTCCCTGCTTAGGCTTATTTTCCTTGCTTGTGATAGTTGTGTCTGCCGAAGCATTTCCGTAATTTTTTTCCTTCTCCTGTACAGTCGTCTGCGTTCTCTTTCTAGAGTGTTCCTCTTTCTGCCCCCTCACCGGCACGTGCTTCAAGCAGACCTTGTAAGCTTCAGCTGTCAGTTGAGCTATTCCCTGTGTGGGAGTTTTGTCGCTTAAGACCGTCTCCCATTGAATGGTTGAAAGGTCTACATTTATTTTTTCCCAGTCAATCCTCTTATTGTTGAAATTGAATTGATTGAATATTCCTTCTCGCTTGTTGGGTCTCTTAGATCTACTACCGTTATTTATGCTAGTTCGCACTTCAATGAGCTTATGGTCTGAGTATGAAGTATCTGAGATTGTTATGTCTCTGATTAGTTCATCATTGTTTGTGAATAACAAGTCTAGTGTGTTTTCGTTCCTAGTTGGTTCTGTAATCTGTTGATTGAGCGAGAATTTGTCACAGAATCTCAAAAGTTCTCTGACCTGTGGCTGGTTATTTCCCGGGTCATTCCCTGCTATGATATTTGTGTTTGCCATTCTCCATCTTAGACTCGGTAAATTGAAATCTCCAAGGAAGATAATCTGGAGCTGGGTTTGCTAGGTCATCAAGTATGTTCTCTATTTTGTGCATCTGCTCTGTGAATTCCTCAACCGTTGTATCTGGCGGTTTATATATTAAAATAATAATTAGGTTTAGTTTCTCTACCTTAATTCCAAGTACCTCTACCACCTCATTAGTTGAGTTTAGTAGTTCTGTGCATACCAGGTCCTCTTTAATATACAGACCTACTCCTCCATTTGACCTAGTTTTTCTATCACATCTGTATAAATTATAATTTGGAATCCAGATTTCACCATCCATGTAATCTTTTGTATGAGTTTCCGTGAATGCCCCAAATATGGAGTTTGACTCTAATAGGAGACCATTTATGAACTTGACTTTATTCTTGACTTTGGCTTTAGACCTTGAATGTTTGCAAAAATGAATGATTGTCCATATTGTGTGTCACTTCTGGAAGGTTTTGGTGGTTCTCCCTCCTCTCTACCCTGACCCAGGGTGTGTGTTGTGGCAATGGTTTGTCCAGTTTTGGAAGTGATATTGGGGAGTGTGGTAGTCTCTGTGTAGTTGGGGGTGTAGTATGTGTGGGCTTGATGACGAAATGTAGTCCAGTCTCGGGCATTTCCCCCTCTCCATCCGTACTCCTGCCACGTTTCTGCCTGTCTGTTTCTCCCTCTGTTTCTGCTGCTGCCTCTAAAAAATGTTCAGGGCTATTATATTGGACTTCCTCTCTTATATAGCGCTGTGTACCTCTGACGTGGAAATCGGGGCAATGAAGATCGTAGCATTTCCTCTCATTAACTGAGAGTTTGCATAGCTTAGGGTGAAAATATCTACACTCAGTATCAAAACGACATCTGCCTTTCCCTAACCAGTTCCGGCATTTCCGTGGGTGCATGAATG
The DNA here is from genome assembly GCA_020271785.1 of Procambarus virginalis. Taxonomy (NCBI): domain Eukaryota; kingdom Metazoa; phylum Arthropoda; class Malacostraca; order Decapoda; family Cambaridae; genus Procambarus; species Procambarus virginalis. Next base: position 18,582 of record WNGS01164858.1, on the reverse strand, counting down.
AGCATTCCGTGCCTCTGGGCCCATATCTGCACTGTCCTTTTGCATAATACCTGCAAATATTTTCATCTGTGATTGCATTATTCTTGTTTGTATCCGTGTACGACTTGGCTACCTCTGTGATTTTTGTTCCAACTTTCTCGTTTCTGCATTTATTCTCGGTATTACCCTTATCTTTCGCCTTGTTGCTTTCGTCTTTCTCATTCGTCTCATTTTTTATCTCCTTATTCATATCACCAGTTTGCTCTACAATATGCCTTCATTTTTGTGTACCTCGACGCTATGGCCTTCTACATTGCTACTTTGACTCTCTAAATTCTCAATCCCTGGGTTGTGCTCAGAGTTCGTTGCTGTCTTTATATACTCTGCATATATTTCTGGTAGTTTTTGTGTGAATTGTAGCCTGTGTACTTCAGGAATGTCATTCATTAGTTTGGCAATGTTTTCCCACACCTGTCTGTCACTTTCACAGATCCAGTAGGTACCTTCCCGTTTGCATATTGTGTAGGTAATCCTGTACAACTCAGGTGAAATCTTATGTTACAAATATTACATACAATGCCTACAACAGTCTTCCGAAGTGCCTTATGGCAACCTCCACACACCTCCATGTTGGGTTTGTGATGTTATAATATTATATGCATATATTTATAATATTATATATATGTATATATAATATGTATACAGTATATTTATAATATTACATATGTTTATTTGTTAAAGTTTATGTGGGGGTACTTATCGCCTTGTGGGAAAATATGGTCCTCTTGGGACCGTATAGTTGACCGTTGTTGTCCCAGGTCGGGGGCAGGATGTCACCGGTTGCCAGTTACTTGATTTATACACTGATTATTTGCCTGTATTTTCCTAAGGAAATTTCTCCTTTCTTCCGGCTTACAATGTTATTAACTTACTCTATTACTAGTTCCTAAACCTACTTGCCCGTATTACAGTATATATTGCTGGTATATTATCACTGAGGGAGTATACTGTTACTGAGGGACTCCCTTACACTGTGTAGGCCTCGTGGCTGTGGTGTAAACACAAGTGTGATGCCTCCTCCACAACTTTACGTTTATACTTTTTCTATGAACAATTCTCTAACACTATTCACTAATTTATATGTTATGTTACACGTCCCACTTCACTGTTCACCGTATCACTGCTCGCTATATTTGATATATATCGCTTTTGCCTGTACACATGAGCCTGGTGGCACTGGTTCACCACGTGGGACCACGTTTATTCTGTATTTAACTCAAAGTTCCATTTTTAATTTCTGCATTCAACTTTCTGTATGTACTCAACTGTACTCAACCCTACACTGGGGGTGACCCTACACCCTACACTAAGGGTAACCCTACACCCTACACTGAGGGTAACCCTACACCCTACACTGGGGGTGACCCTACACCCTACACTGGGGGTGACCCTACACCCTACACTGAGGGTAACCCTACACCCTACACTGGGGGTGACCCTACACCCTACACTAAGGGTAACCCTACACCCTACACTGAGGGTAACCCTACACCCTACACTGGGGGGTAACCCTACACCCTACACTGGGGGTAACCCTACACCCTACACTGGGGGTGACCCTACACCCTACACTGGGGTGACCCTACACCCTACACTGAGGGTAGCCCTACACTGGGGTGACCCTACACCCTACACTGGGGGTGACCCTACACCCTACACTGGGGGTGACCCTACACCCTACACTGGGGGTGACCCTACACCCTACACTGGGGGTGACCCTACACCCTACACTGGGGGTGATCCTACACCCTACACTGGGGGTGACCCTACACCCTACACTGGGGGTGACCCTACACCCTACACTGGGGGTGACCCTACACCCTACACTGGGGGTGACCTACACCCTACACTGGGGTGATCCTACACCCTACACTGGGGGTGACCCTACACCCTACACTGGGGGTGACCCTACACCCTACACTGGGGGTGACCCTACACCCTACACTGGGGGGTGACCCTATACCCTACACTGGGGTGACCCTACACCCAACACTGGGGTGACCCTACACCCTACACTGGGGTGACCCTACACCCTACACTGGGGGTGACCCTACACTGGGGGTGACCCTACACTGGGGTGACCCTACACCCTACATTGAGGGTAACCCTACACCCTACACTGAGGGTAACCTACACCCTACACTGAGGGTGACCCTACACCCTACACTGAGGGTAACCTACACCCTACACTGAGGGTAACCCTACACCCTACACTGGGGGGTAACCCTACACCCTACACTGGGGGTGACCCTACACCCTACACTGGGGGTGACCCTACACCCTACACTGAGGGTAACCCTACACCCTACACTGAGGGTGACCCTACACCCTACACTGAGGGTAACCCTACACCCTACACTGAGGGTAACCCTACACCCTACACTGGGGGTAACCCTACACCCTACACTGGGGGTGACCCTACACCCTACACTGGGGGTGACCCTACACCCTACCCTGGGGGTGACCCTACACCCTACACTGGGGGTGACCCTACACCCTACACTGGGGGTGACCTACACCCTACACTGAGGGTAACCCTACACCTACACTGGGGGTGACCCTACACCCTACACTGGGGGTGACCCTACACCCTACACTGGGGGTGACCATACACCTACACTGGGGGTGACCCTACACCCTACACTGGGGGTGACCCTACACCCTACACTGGGGGTGACCCTACACTGGGGGGTGACCCTACACCCTACACTGGGGGTGACCCTACACTGGGGGGTGACCCTACACCCTACACTGGGGGTGACCCTACACCCTACACTGGGGGTGACCCTACACTGGGGGTGACCCTACACTGGGGGGTGACCCTACACCCTACACTGGGGGTGACCCTACACTGGGGGTGACCCTACACTGGGGGTGACCCTACACTGGGGGGTGACCCTACACCCTACACTGGGGGTGACCCTACACTGGGGGTGACCCTACACTGGGGGGTGACCCTACACCCTACACTGGGGGGTGACCCTACACTGGGGGTGACCCTACACTGGGGGTGACCCTACACTGGGGGTGACCCTACACTGGGGGTGACCCTACACTGGGGGTGACCCTACACCCTACACTGGGGGTGACCCTACACCCTACACTGGGGGTGACCCTACACTGGGGGTGACCCTACACTGGGGGTGACCCTACACTGGGGGTGACCCTACACCCTACACTGGGGGTGACCCTACACCCTACACTGGGGGTGACCCTACACTGGGGGTGACCCTACACTGGGGGTGACCCTACACCCTACACTGGGGGTGACCCTACACTGGGGGTGACCCTACACTGGGGGTGACCCTACACTGGGGGTGACCCTACACTGGGGGTGACCCTACACCCTACACTGGGGGTGACCCTACACCCTACACTGGGGGTGACCCTACACTGGGGGTGACCCTACACTGGGGGTGACCCTACACTGGGGGTGACCCTACACTGGGGGTGACCCTACACTGGGGGTGACCCTACACTGGGGGTGACCCTACACTGGGGGTGACCCTACACTGGGGGTGACCCTACACCCTACACTGGGGGTGATGCAAATGTAAGGAGCATGAGTAGAGAGTACCGGAGACGTCCTACTGACACCAACCAAGAGCTGTTAAAACTGTGTCAGGTAGTCAGGGAAGAGAAGATTAAAGAGCGGGAAAGACAATGGCTTGACTTTACTAGCACTATTGGAAGAGAAACGTCTGTAAGACAAGTGTGGGCGAAGATACAGATAGATAAGGTGGGGGGGGGGGGCAGAACCCGGCCTGAGGCTGACAAAGACCCCAGGGTAAGGCTGAGGAACCCGGCCTGCGGCTCACAAAGACCCCCAGGGTAAGGCTGAGGAACCCGGCCTGTGGCTCACAAAGACCCCAGGGTAAGGGTGAGGAACCCTGCCTGTGGCTCACAAAGACCCCCAGGGTAAGGCTGAGGAACCCGGCCTGCGGCTCACAAAGACCCCCAGGGTAAGGGTGAGGAACCCGGCCTGTGGCTCACAAAGACCCCCAGGGTAAGGCTGAGGAACCCGGCCTGCGGCTCACAAAGACCCCCAGGGTAAGGGTGAGGAACCCTGCCTGTGGCTCACAAAGACCCCCAGGGTAAGGCTGAGGAACCCGGCCTGCGGCTCACAAAGACCCCCAGGGTAAGGGTGAGGAACCCGGCCTGTGGCTCACAAAGACCCCCAGGGTAAGGCTGAGGAACCCGGCCTGCGGCTCACAAAGACCCCCAGGGTAAGGCTGAGGAACCCGGCCCGCGGCTCACAAAGACCCCCAGGGTAAGGGTGAGGAACCCGGCCCGCGGCTCACAAAGACCCCCAGGGTAAGGCTGAGGAACCCGGCCTGCGGCTCACAAAGACCCCCAGGGTAAGGCTGAGGAACCCGGCCTGTGGCTCACAAAGACCCCCAGGGTAAGGCTGAGGAACCCGGCCCGCGGCTCACAAAGACCCCCAGGGTAAGGCTGAGGAACCCGGCCTGCGGCTCACAAAGACCCCCAGGGTAAGGCTGAGGAACCCGGCCTGTGGCTCACAAAGACTCCCAGGGTAAGGCTGAGGAACCCGGCCTGCGGCTCACAAAGACCCCCAGGGTAGGGCTGAGGAACCCGGCCTGTGGCTCACAAAGACCCCCAGGGTAAGGCTGAGGAACCCGGCCTGTGGCTCACAAAGACCCCCAGGGTAAGGCTGAGGAACCCGGCCTGTGGCTCACAAAGACCCCCAGGGTAAGGCTGAGGAACCCGGCCTGCGGCTCACAAAGACCCCCAGGGTAAGGCTGAGGAACCCGGCCTGTGGCTCACAAAGACCCCCAGGGTAAGGCTGAGGAACCCGGCCTGCGGCTCACAAAGACCCCCAGGGTAAGGCTGAAGAACTAACCCACAAGTGGAGTGATGCAGCATCCTCCTCCTCCCTCCCTGCAGAAGCAAGCAGGGAACAGCTCCTGCGACACAATGACAGAAGAATTAGGATAACAAGAGCAGAGTCTAATGAGTATGACCACCAATCACACACCAGGAAGTAAGGGGGACTATGAGCAAGGCTAAAAGTACCGCACCTGGTGAAGATGGCGTCACCTAAGACATACTCAATGCACTGTACCTGGTTGATACCTGGTTGATGGGGTTCTGGGAGTTCTTCTACTCCCCAAGCCCGGCCCGAGGCCAGGCTTGACTTGTGAGAGTTTGGTCCACTAGGCTGTTGCTTGGAGCGGCCCGCAGGCCCACATACCCACCACAGCCCGGCTGGTCCGGAACTCCTTGGAGGAATAAATCTAGTTTCCTCTTGAAGATGTCCACGGTTGTTCCGGCAATATTTCTTATGCTTGCTGGGAGGACGTTGAACAACCGTGGACCTCTGATGTTTATACAGTGTTCTCTGATTGTGCCTATGGCACCCCTGCTCTTCACTGGTTCTATTCTGCATTTTCTTCCATATCGTTCACTCCAGTACGTTGTTATTTTACTGTGTAGATTTGGGACCTGGCCCTCCAGTATCTTCCAGGTGTATATTATTGATATCTCTCTCGTCTTCTTTCTAGTGAGTACATTTGGAGAGCTTTGAGACGATCCCAATAATTTAGGTGCTTTATCGCGTCTATACGTGCTGTATATGTTCTCTGTATTCCCTCTATTTCAGCAATCTCTCCTGCTCTGAAGGGGGAAGTGAGTACTGAACAGTACTCAAGACGGGACAGCACAAGTGACTTGAAGAGTACAAGCATTGTGATGTGATCCCTGGATTTGAAAGTTCTCGTAATCCATCCTATCATTTTTCTGGCTGTCGCAATATTTGCTTGGTTATGCTCCCTAAACGTTAGGTCGTCAGACATCATTATTCCCAAATCTGTGAAGTGTGAATCCCAAACTGTGTGAAGTGTGTGGGAATCCACTGTTCCACCTTTAACAAGTCATTCCTAAGTGGAGTGTTACCCACACAATGGAAACACGCAATAATTGTTCCCATACCGAAGCCCAATGACCCTGGTAATTACAGACTTATCAGTCTCGTGTCATGCACTTGCAAGATGCTTGAAAGGATCATCCTAAACCGACTGTTGCACAAAATAGGCAGGTTAGGGGAGGGGGTCAATGGATTTGTTAAGGTCGGAGCACAGCAAATTGTATAGTTAATTACTTGGCTAATGACACGGCTAAGTACTCTGTATTTGTTGACATCAAAGGAGCCTTCGACAAAGAACAAGGAACTGCAATCCTGGACGAGCTTGCATGCATGGGTGTCAAAGGGAGACTCATGAAATGGACTAAAGACTACCTCACAGGGAGGAAAGCTAAGGTCAGCTTCAATGGAGCAGTCTCCAGAACAATGAATATGGAACTCGGGACCCCCCAAGGAGGAGTTTTAAGCCCAACACTATTCAATGTACTTATGAACGCCATTGCAAATACTGATTTTCCGGAAGGGACGCAACATCGGTGGGGGGGGGGGGTGGTATGCAGATGATGGCCTAATACAAGCTCCCACATTGGAAAAAATTAAACAGTCCATTGAACTCCTTGGAAGGAAATGTGTTGAGCTCGGTTTCACTCTCTCTACAAAAAGACAAAAGCATACTCTCATCCCAAGCGGGGGGGGGGGGG
>WNGS01164858.1:0-10961 GCA_020271785.1 Procambarus virginalis | reverse complement strand
TACTTTGTTGTTTTGTAGGTGATGAGCTGTGGCTCTTTGATTTCGTCTCTCAGCTCTCAGTCGACTCTTTGTATTGATGCACCAGTCTATTGGGATCCGCTGTATGTGTTCATATGTGTCTCTTCGAATAGTTCCTCTCCACAACTTACTTCTCTTCTCAGCATATTCCATTCGCTCAGTTTTGTGACAGTGAATATTTAGGCTTTAATGCCTGTGTGGCTCTCCTTGCACACGCTGCTGATGATATTTGTTTGATGTGACGTCTGAGAACGGACTTGATGTAAAATTAACATTTAATTGTTTTTCTCCGTCCAGTTCCAGGAAGTTTTCCTCTCGTTTGTGGTGTCCATAATTGGCCTATCGAAGTACCCAGTTTCATTACTCTGCCTCTTCTTGAGTAAAATCTTGCAGCATTTTGTTAGAAGACTTTTGGTGCAGTTTTGTGTATTTTTTTGCCGTTTTCCACAGTACTAATCCTCAGATTTTTTATCATCAGCCTAAGATTAAGAGGCTGGAGTTTATTCCTTCAAAAAGTTACTCACTTTGATTATTCATAGAAAGTGGATCTGATTTTTCAATATTTTGGGACTCCGCTGACAGCGTCAACTATATCAAAGTCTCCCTATAGATTGTTATTCTCTGTCCTCCGATGCGTCCGTTCTGCGGCTGATGCTGCTTGTGGCCCCTTTTGTGTGATCATGGTTCTTGGTTAACATGTTACGGATGAATCTGGCGACGCTGATAATGACAATGTCTACGTGCTGGGCTGCTATTGTGACTCTTATGTAACTAATGTATTTTATTTTTCATGTAGACTTTCCTAATTATAACTGTACCACCATTTATGAACAGTGTTCGATATGATTTGGTCTGACGGATATTGTAGTATGTCTGTGTGTCTTAGCGCACTATAGGCATCATAACACTTGCATTATAATACATTACTTCAACAAAACAAATTTGTTTTAATATTTGTATCTTTCATAAGTATATTAGTTAATTGTATTAAATTAATAATTCTATCTATTAACCTATATTTAGATATAATTATTATTAATTAAATTAGTGCTTGAAACTCTTAGTTGCAGCTGAGTGTCACACAAACAAAGCAATTACACATGCAGAGTAAATAGTATTTTTACACGTGCAGAGTAAATAGTGATTTAAATAGTATTATGAGTGATCACACACAAATTACACATGCAGAGTAAAGTAGTAGAGCAGTGCTCACCCACACAACCATTCCCCGGCCTCTCATCATCAACCGGCGTGACTACACTTCTCGCTAATTATCAAAGTTACCTTACAAATTCAAAGTTTGCTGCTAATTTCAATATTGCTGCGACAATTTCACAAATGTTATCATCAGCCGCACTTTGATGAAGGCTATTTTTGGCAGCCGAGTCCGTATCTCTGGATCGTATCTCTAAATACATTCGGATAAAAACACTGCAACTCTCCAAAGACACACACAAGTTCACCAAACATCAATACAGGAACAACAACAGCAACATAAACACGTTCACACGCGGTGCAAACAAACATATACTTCGAATTGTCATATTTGAAAAACACAAAATAAAAAATAATTTCAAACCCACACAAACGTTTGAAATCAACACATAAACACATAAATTTGACTTCAAATCAAATAATATAATCAGTACCCAATACCAATAATGCTCTCAAGTTTTTACTGAAATAACAGAAACCCGGTTGTATAACTTTTATCACGTCACGGTGGTCCATTAGAAGTGAAAGTCTTGTTAACAATAGAAGTGACAGTCTTGTTCTCCAGTCCCTGTAAACATCACGCCTAACAGTCATTGTAATGATGGTGTTGATGAATAGCACTCACTATTGACTCACTATTGACACAAGTCGAGCCCGGCCTGAGTCCAAGCTCGACTTGTGTTAATATGGTCCAACAGGTTGTTGCTTGCAGCGGCCCGCAGGCCCTCAAATCTACTACAGCCTGGTTGGCCAGGCACTTCTTGCAGGAACTTGTCTATGTGTATCTTGAAGAAGTCACCTCTGTTCCGGCAATATTTATAATGCTTGCTGGGATGGAGTTGACCAGCTGTGGACCTCTAATGTTAAGACAGTGTTCTCTGATCGTGTCCATGGCACCTCTACTCCTCACTGGTTCTATTCTACATTTCCTTCCGTATCTTTCGTTCCAGTATGTTGTTATTCTACTGTGCAAATTCTGGACCTGTCCCGTCAGTATCTTCCATGCATATATTATTTGATACCTCTCTTGTCTCCTTTCCAGAGAGCACATTTTGAAACGATCCCAATAATTTAGAAGTTTTATCGTTTCTATGCGTGCCATATATGTTCTCTGTATTCCCTCTAATTCAGAGATCTCTCACGCTCTGAAAGGGGAAGTGAAGAAGGGAAGGGAACTATCAGGAATACGCGCCAAGCCCTTACGACAATATAGCACTTGGAAGGGGTCAGGATAAGGATTAGGGATGGGACGGGGGGAAGGAATGGTTCCCAACCACTTGGACGGTCTGGGATTGAACGCCGACCTGCATGAAGCGAGACCGTCGCTCTACCGTCCAGCCCAAGTGGTTTGACAAAGGGGAAGTGAGTACCGAGCAATTCTCAAGACGGGACAGCATCAGTGATTAAAATAGTATTAGCATTGTTGTTGTGTCCCTGGTTTTGAACGTTCTCATAAATCCATCCTATCATCTTCCTGGCCGTCGCCATATTTGCTCGGTTATGTTCACTAAATGTCAGGTCGTCAGACATCATAATTCCCAGACCTCTAACATGTTGCTTTCCCTCTATGAGTAGGTCTGATTGTGTTCTGTACCCTGTGTTTCATTTAAGTTCCTCGCACCGATACACAGCATATTATTTTCAGTTGACCAATCGAAGAATTTGTTTATATCGGCTTGTATCTTATCAGACTCTTCGACAGAGGAAATTTTCATGCTGATTTATGTATCATCTGCAAAGGATGACACGAAGGTGTGGCTAGTACTTTCGTACATATCGGAGATAAGAATGAGAAATAGCAGCGGTGCAAGGACTGTGCCCTGGGGTACAGAGCAGCGGTGCAAGTTCTGTGCCCTTGGGTACAGAGCAGTGGTGCAAGGACTGTGTCCTGGGGTACAGAACAGTGGTGCAAGGACTGTGCCATTCGGTACAGAACAGTGGTGCAAGGACTGTGCCCTGGGGTACAGAACAGTGGTGCAAGGACTGTGCCCTGGTAAAGAACAGTGGTGCAAGGACTGTGCCCTGGGGTACAGAGCAGTGGTGCAAGGACTGTGCCCTGGGTACAGAGCAGTGGTGCAAGGACTGTGCTCTGGGGTACAGAGCAGTGGTGCAAGGACTGTGCCCTGGGGTACAGAACAGTGGTGCACGGACTGTGCCCTGGGGAATAGAGCAGTGGCGCAAGGACTGTGTCCTGGGGTACAGAGCAGTGGTGCAAGGACTGTGGCCTGGGGTACAGAGCAGCGGTGCAAGGACTGTGCCCTGGGGAATAGAGCAGTGGCGCCAGGACTGTGCCCTAGGGTACAGAGCAGTGGCGCAAGGACTGTGTCCTGGGGTACAGAGCAGTGGTGCAAGGTCTGTGCCCTGGGGTACAAAGCAGTAGTGCAAGGACTGTGCCCTGGGGTACAGAGCAGTGGTGCAAGGTCTGTGCCCTGAATGGGGTACACAGCAGTGGTGCAAGGATTGCGCCCTGGGGTACAGAGCAGCGGTGCAAGTTCTGTGCCCTGGGGTACAGAGCAGTGGTGCAAGGACTGTGCCCTGGGGTACAGAGCTTTTCAATGCACTTGGCTTGATCTTATTTGATTGACCGTCACTCTCTGCCTTCTGTTTGACAGAAAGTTTAAAATTCAACGCCCCAACCTTACCCGTTGTTCCAATTAATCTCATTTTATGGACTATCACTCCATGGTCACATTTATGGAATGCCTTTGTAAAGTCTGTGTATCCGCGTTTTATTTTCTTGTAACGCTCTGGGATTTTATTACTGTGGTTGAGTAACTATGACAAACAGGATCTTCCCGCTCTAAATCCATGTTGACCTGGGTTGTGAAGTTCATTGATTTCTATACAACTGGAAATGTTATTCCTAATCACTCAAACACATTTATTATGTTTGGTCTATAGTTTGGTCTATAACTGGTCTATAGTTTCTGGCCAAAGCTTTACTACCTCACTTGTGCAGAGGAGCTATATCTGCTGATTTAAGTGCTGCTGGTATCTCCCTGCATCCAGGCTCCTTCTCCATATTACACTGAGCGATCGCCCTACTGATACTTCACATTTAAATATGATTATTGAACTCCATGAGTCAGGATCAGGGGCTGAGTGCATGGGCATGTTGTCTATTTATCTTTCAGTCTTCTTAATTCGTGTTAATATCAGTTATATTATTCGCCGCTTGGATGTCATTTATAAAGCTCTCCGGATCTTCAAGTTTCATGAATTTTACTAATTTGCTTGTTATCCTCGGTGGCAGAACCTTCAGTTGTAAGTCAAGGTCCAATACCGGAGGAGGTTTTTTATTTTGACTTTGCAGATGTGAAAAATATTTTGAATTTTTCTTTATCTGTTGTAGAGCTTTCTGATATAATTCAATGCCCTCTCCTCTTCTGACGTGCTTCATGTCAGATACTTCAGCATACTTCAGTCTTCAATACTTTCGCATTATAGCCTTTCACCGATCATATCGGTCTTCTTAATTGCATAAACAAAATAAACATGAATTTCATTCTTTATGTTATTTTGAAAAGCCGAGAGTAAGAACGAGCAAGATATTATCGTTAGGAGAGACTGGCAGAGATCTCTAGTTCATCCCCTGATTCATCTGATGAGCACTACCCACACTGTGGGCTTGTATCTACTAAACTTAGATAATCTGAGAAGAAATAATTCGCTTTAGTGCCATCGGAACGTTTGTGATAATTAAAAGGGACGTTAAATGCGTCATTTGAACGCTAAGTTCTTATAAACAACATCTGTGAAAATACGACATCTGAACGCTAAGTTCCCACTAACAGCACCTGTGAAAATACTCCATCTGAATACTAAGTTCCCGTTAGCCGCACCTACGAACATGATATGTACACCACACACAGACACACTCTTTAGTGCTCCTTGCCAAGCTGACTGGACTCAACAAATCCACAAGTGTCACTTCCCCCCCCCCCCCAACATGAACCAGCCGGCCCAGTAACAGCGAGAATATACCTTTGATGGCCATTTACCACCATCTAGAGACAGCTGAGTTTTACTGACACCGCCTGGTTGTGTATACAAGCCACTGTGTGTATAGGAAGTATGAATTTCACATACACACACGCAGGTATACAGGAGATATTGCAAAGTTGCCAGAATGTTAAATGCAAACACTTAAACAAAGCGTAAGTGGAAATTGTTGTTCAGAAACGTATGATAATGATAGTAGAAAATACTTATGCCATGACTGTGGCATTAGTATTTTTAATACAATTATATATATATATATATATATATATATATATATATATATATATATATATATATATATATATATGTATATATGTATATATATATATATATATATATATATATATATATATATATATATATATATATATATATATATATCACTTAGAACTCTTTGACCCGGCCAGGATTCGAACCCATGCCGTCCAGGATCACCCCTAAACGTACACAGTACCGTGACCACCGCACCAATGATCATTGGTGCGGTGGTCACGGTACTGTGTACGTTTAGGGGTGATCCTGGACGGCATGGGTTCGAATCCTGGCCGGGTCAAAGAGTTCTAAGTGATATACGGCTTGCGCGTTCATGCAGCTTTCTCACATATATATATATATATATATATATATATATATATATATATAATATATATATATATATATTATACACACACACACATTCATGTGTCGACATTTCGTCAGCAATGGGACACCCAGGGTGATGACTAGTGGGACACCCAGGGTGATGACTAGTGGGACACCCAGGGTGATGACTATTGGGACACCCAGGGTGATGACTAGTGGGACACCCAGGGTGATGACTAGTGGGACACCCAGGGTGATGACTAGTGGGACACCCAGGGTGATGACTAGTGGGACACCCAGGGTGATGACTAGTGGGGCACCCAGGGTGATGACTAGTGGGACACCCAGGGTGATGACTAGTGGGACACCCAGGGTGATGACTAGTGGGGCACCCAGGGTGATGACTAGTGGGACACCCAGGGTGATGACTAGTGGGACACCCAGGGTGATGACTATTGGGACACCCAGGGTGATGACTAGTGGGACACCCAGGGTGATGACTAGTGGGACACCCAGGGTGATGACTAGTGGGACACCCAGGGTGATGACTAGTGGGACACCCAGGGTGATGACTAGTGGGACACCCAGGGTGATGACTAGTGGGACACCCAGGGTGATGACTAGTGGGACACCAGGGTGATGACTATTGGGGCACCCAGGGTGATGACTAGTGGGACACCCAGGGTGATGACTAGTGGGACACCCAGGGTGATGACTATTGGGACACCCAGGGTGATGACTAGTGGGACACCCAGGGTGATGACTATTGGGACACCCAGGGTGATGACTATTGGGACACCCAGGGTGATGACTAGTGGGACACCCAGGGTGATGACTATTGGGACACCCAGGGTGATGACTATTGGGACACCCAGGGTGATGACTAGTGGGGCACCCAGGGTGATGACTAGTGGGACACCCAGGGTGATGACTAGTGGGACACCCAGGGTGATGACTATTGGGACACCCAGGGTGATGACTAGTGGGACACCCAGGGTGATGACTAGTGGGACACCCAGGGTGATGACTAGTGGGACACCCAGGGTGATGACTAGTGGGACACCCAGGGTGATGACTAGTGGGACATCGGGTCAAAGAGGAGAAGTGACGGAACAAAATACAGGAGTTCTGCCTTTAGATATGTTATGGCCCGAATATAACCAGTATACAATAGATATGTTGGGCCCATACCAGTAATTGTTATTTGACCTTTCAAAACAATTGTTTTACCATTATATTGCTGCAGTTTTTTATATTTATGCCTGAATGTATTTTCATTTCTTTATTTTATACGTGTATTATTCTTTACACGTTATATGGCGTTATGTGGTTGTTGATCGGTGAGCTGCTTGTTGAGTTATTGCAGGATGGCCAGCCAATCATCGTGTGCACCTGTGTGACGGATTGTGTGTGTGTGTGTGTGTGTGTACTCACCTATATGTACTCACCTATATGTGTCTGCAGGATCGAGCATTGACTCTTGGATCCCGCCTTTCGAGCATCAGTTGTTTACAGCAATGACTCCTGTCCCATTTCCCTATCATACCTGGTTTTAAAATTATGAATAGTATTTGCTTCCACAACCTGTTCCTTGAGTGCATTCCATTTTCCCACTACTCTCACGCTAAAAGAAAACTTCCTAACATCTCTGTGACTCATCTGAGTTTCCAACTTCCATCCATGTCCCCTCGTTCTGTTACTATTCCGTGTGAACATTTCGTCTATGTCCACTCTGTCAATCCCTCTGAGTATTTTATACGTTCCTATCATGTCCCCTCTCTCCTTCTTCTTTCTAGTGTCGTAAGGCACAGTTCCCTCAGGCGCTCCTCATACCCCATCCCTCGTAGCTCTGGGACGAGTCTCGTTGCAAACCTCTGAACCTTTTCCAGTTTCATTATATGCTTCTTCAGATGGGGACTCCATGATGAGGCGGCATACTCTAAGACTGGCCTCACGTAGGCAGTGTAAAGCGCCCTAAATGCCTCCTTACTTAGGTTTCTGAATGATGTTCTAACTTTTGCCAGTGTAGAGTACGCTGCTGTCGTTATCCTATTTATATGTGCCTCAGGAGATAGATTAGGTGTTACGTCCACACCCAGGTCTCTTTCGCGCGTCGTCACAGGTAGGCTGTTCCCCTTCATTGTGTACTGTCCCTTTGGTCTCCTATCTCCTAGTCCCATTTCCATAACTTTACATTTGCTCGTGTTGAATTCCAGTAGCCATTTCTCTGACCATCTCTGCAACCTGTTCAGGTCCTCTTGGAGGATCCTGCAATCCTCATCTGTCACAACTCTTCTCATCAACTTTGCGTCATCCGCAAACATCGACATGTAGGACTCTACACCCGTAAACATGTCGTTAACATATACAAGAAATAGAATTGGTCCCAGCACCGATCCTTGTGGTACTCCACTTGTTACTGTTCGCCAGTCCGACTTCTCGCCCCTTACCGTAACTCTTTGGCTCCTTCCTGTTAGGTAGTTCCTTATCCATGCTAGGACCTTTCCCCCTACCCCCGCCTGCCTCTCGAGTTTGAACAGCAGTCTCATGTGCGGTACTGTATCAAAGGCTTTTTGGCAGTCCAGAAATATGCAGTCTGCCCAACCATCTCTGTCCTGTCTTATCCTCGTTATTTTATCATAGAATTCCAGAAGGTTTGTTAGGCACGATTTCCCTGTCCAGAACCCATGTTGATGTTTGTTCACAAACCTAACGTTCTCCAGGTGTGCAACCAGTCGTAGCCTAATTATTCTTTCCAGTATTTTACAGGGGATGCTTGTCAGTGATACAGGTCTATAGTTAAGTGCCTCCTCCCTATCGCCTTTCTTGAAGATCGGCACGACATTTGCCTTCTTCCAGCAACTGGGCAATTCTCCCGACATAAGTGACTCATTAAAGATCATTGCCAGAGGCACGCTGAGGGCCTGCGCCGCTTCTTTTAGTATCCACGGTGATACTTTGTCTGGTCCTACTGCTTTAGATGCATCTAGAGTTGTCAACTGTTTCATTACCTCTTCTGCTGTCACCTCTATATCTGATAGTCTTTCATCTAGGGTAACCCCTTCCAACAATGGGAGCTGCTCGGGCTCGGTAGTGAACACTCCATGGAAACTGGCATTCAGTGCCTCACAGATTTCCTTGTCATTTTCAGTATATGCCCCCTCTGCCTTCCTTAGTCTTGTCACTTGGTCGTTCACCGACATTTTCCTTCTTATATGACTGTGTAGTAGCTTAGGTTGTTTTTTTGCTTTGATTGCAATATCGTTCTCATAGTCCCTTTCCGATGTTCGTCTTATGTTAATGTAATCGTTCCTAGCTCTGTTGCATCTGATCCTGTTGTCCTCTGTCCTTTGTCTTCTGAACTTCCTCCACTCCCGCCTGCTGGCCTTTTTTGCTTCCTGACACTGTCTATTAAACCAAGGGTTATTATATTCCTTCTTATTTTTTCCCTTTACTGTTGGTATAAATCTCTCTTCGGCCTCTTGGCATTTCTGTATGACTAGGTCCATCATATCTTGGACTGTTTTTCCTCTAATTTCTTCCTCCCACTGCACTTCTCCCAGATAGTCCCTTATCCTCCTATAGTCCCCTTTCCTGTAGTCAACTCTCCTTTCCCAGATCTCTTGTCCCATCGTCATAAGTTTGAATTCCATCATGTAGTCAAAGACTAGGACACAATGGTCACTGGCCCCTAGAGGTATTTCATGCTCCAAATTCTCGATATCTTCTACGTTCTGGGTGAAAATCAGGTCTAATAGGCTCGGTGCATCTCCTCCTCTTTCCTTGTGTCTTCCTTCACATGCTGTGTTAGGAAATTCCTGTCTATAACATCTACTAATTTTGCTCCCCACGTTTCGTCCCCTCCATGGGGATTCCTTGATTCCCAATTTATCTCTCCATGATTTAGGTCCCCCATGACCAGCAGCTTCGCTCTCATTCTGTGGGCTAGTGTTGCTGCCTTCTGCAGTTCATCTATGCATGCCTTGTTGTTGTCATCATACTCCTGCCTGGGTCTTCTACTGTTTGGTGGGGGATTGTAGATTACTAAGATCACAATCTTCCTCCCATCTACTGTTAGAGTTCCATGTATGAAGCTTGTGCTCTCATTGGTAACCTGATTTCCCAGGTCTTCAAACTGCCATTTCCGCTTTATTAGGAGTGCCACTCCCCCTCCCTGTCTCTGTGTCCTCTCTTTTCTTATCACCTGGTACCCTTCAGGAAAGATTGCATCTGAGATCATGTCATTAATTTTAGTTTCCACAATTGCAACTATGTCAGGATCTGCCTCACTCACTCTTTCTTTTACCTCTTCTGCTTTATTAGATACCCCATCAGCATTGGTGTACCATACCTTGAGACTCTTCATGGAAACTCCTGTTCCAGGGTTCCCCCTGTCTCTGGGGGTCTGGGGGGATCTGGGGGGTGTCTGGGGGTGACTGGGGGCAGGGGGGACCTGGGGGATCTGGGGGGTGTCTGGGGGATGACTGGGGGTGGGGAGGGTCCGGGGGGTGTAAGGGGGGGTCCGGGGGGTGTATGGGGGGTGAAAGAGATCGGGAGGGGTGCTTGGGGGCTACTGGGGGCTGGGCTTCTAGGGAGGTAGGTAGGAGGGTTTGGGGTAGGGCCTGGGTAGGTAGGTCTGGGGTAGGAAGGGCATACTGGGTCTGAAGATTGGGGAGGGTCTGATAGGCATAGTGGGGTTGGAGGATAGCGTAAGGTTGGGAGTCAGATAGAGGTTGAGAGGTCGGGAGGGGGAAGGATAGAGGGGGTGGGAGGAACCTCCCACCCCCCTCGCAAGGGTGGGGGGTCACATGGAAGGAGAGGGGATGAGGAGGGGTGAGGGCTGGGTAGGTTTTGGGGGTTGAGGGGATGAGGGCTGGGTGGGTTTTTGGGGTTGAGGGGATGAGGGCTGGGTGGGTTTTGGGGGTTGAGGGGATGAGGGCTGGATGGGATTTGGGGGTTGAGGGGATGAGGGGTGTGTGTGTGGTGTGGTGTGTGTAGTGTGTGTGTGTGTGTGTGTGTGTGTGTGTGTGTGCGTGCATTTGTGAGTTAGTCTAAGGGCAGCCAACCTGTGCGTTCTTGGTGTTTGTTTGCCCTGTTTGTCTTGTATAATATATATATGTCGTCCTAGTAGCCAGAACGCACTT
>WNGS01164857.1:0-105267 GCA_020271785.1 Procambarus virginalis | reverse complement strand
TGCTTACAGCACCTACACTGATAGTGCCTACACTGATAGTGCCTACAGCACCTACACTGATGGTACCTACACTGATAGTGCCTACAGCACCTACACTGATGGTACCTACACTGATAGTGCCTACAGCACCTACACTGATGGTACCTACACTGATAGTGCCTACAGCACCTACACTGATAGTGCTACACTGATAGTGCCTACAGCACCTACACTGATAGTGCCTACAGCACCTACACTGATAGTGCCTACAGCACCTACACGGACAGTACCTACACTGATGGTACTACACTGATAGTGCCTACAGCACCTACACTGATAGTACCTACACTGATTGTACCAACACTGATAGTGCCTACAGCACCTACACTGATAGTGCCTACAGCACCTACACTGATAGTGCCTACACTGATTGTACCAACACTGATAGTGCCTACAGCACCTACACTGATAGTACCTACACTGATTGTACAACACTGATAGTGCCTACAGCACCTACACTGATAGTACCTACACTGATTGTACCAAACACTGATAGTGCCTACAGCACCTACACGATAGTGCCTACAGCACCTACACTGATAGTGCCTACAGCACCTACAACGAACAATCATAATAGCCTACACTAACAGAGTCAACACTAATAGTACCTACAGTGCCAACACTGACAGTTGCTACAGTGCCAACACTGCCTACAGTGGCTACACTGATAGTACCTACACTGCCTACAATAATAGTGCCCACAATGCCTACACTGATAGTGCCTACAGTGCCACCCTTCATGCTGGGAGTGTAATAGTCATGGTGACGATGTTGGGAGTGTAATAGTCATGGTGACGATGTTGGGAGTGTAGTAGTCATGGTGGCGATGTTGGGAGTGTAATAGTCATGATGACGATGTTGGGAGTGTAATAGTCATGGTGACAATGTTGGGAGTGTAATAGTCATGGTGACGATGTTGGGAGTGTAATAGTCATGGTGACAATGTTGGGAGTGTAATAGTCATGGTGGCGATGTTGGGAGTGTAGTAGTCATGTTGACGATGTTGGGAGTGTAATAGTCATGGTGACGATGTTGGGAGTGTAATAGTCATGGTGACGATGTTGGAGTGTAATAGTCACGGTGACGATGTTGGGAGTGTAATAGTTATGGTGACGATGTTGGGAGTGTAATAGTCATGGTGACGATGTTGGGAGTGTAGTAGTCATGGTGACGATGTTGGGAGTGTAGTAGTCATGTTGACGATGTTGGGAGTGTAATAGTCACGGTGACGATGTTGGGAGTGTAATAGTCATGGTGGCGATGTTGGGAGTGTAATAGTCATGGTGACGATGTTGGGAGTGTAATAGTCATGGTGACGATGTTGGGAGTGTAGTAGTCATGTTGACGATGTTGGGAGTGTAATAGTCATGGTGACGATGTTGGGAGTGTAATAGTCATGTTGACGATGTTGGGAGTGTAATAGTCATGGTGATGATGTTGGGAGTGTAATAGACATGGTGATGATGTTGGGAGTGTAATAGTCATGGTGATGATGTTGGGAGTGTAATAGTCATGGTGACGATGATGGGAGTGTAATAGTCATGGTGACGATGTTGGGAGTATAATAGTCATGGTGATGATGTTGGGAGTGTAATAGTCATGGTGATGATGTTGGGAGTGTAATAGTTATGGTGATGATGCTGGGAGTGTAATAGTCATGGTGATGATGTTGGGAGTGTAATAGTTATGGTGACGATGTTGGGAGTGTAATAGTCATGGTGACGATGTTGGGAGTGTAATAGTCATGGTGACGATGTTGGGAGTGTAATAGTCATGGTGACGATGTTGGGAGTGTAATAGTCATGGTGACGATGTTAGGAGTGTAATAGTCATGGTGACGATGTTGGGAGTGAAATAGTCATGGTGACGATGTTGGGAGTGTAATAGTTATGGTGATGAGTGGGAGTGTAATAGTCATGGTGACGATGTTGGGAGTGTAATAGTCATGGTGATGATGTTGGGAGTGTAATAGTTATGGTGATGATGTTGGGAGTGTAATAGTCATGGTGACGATGTTGGGAGTGTAATAGTCATGGTGACGATGTTGGGAGTGTAATAGTCATGGTGATGATGTTGGGAGTATAATAGTCATGGTGACAATGTTGGGAGTGTAATAGTCATGGTGATGATGTTGGGAGTGTAATAGTGATGATGGCGATGTTCGGAGTGTAATAGTATATGGTGATGATGTTGAGAGCGTAATAGTCATGGTGACGATGTTGGGAGTGTAATAGTCATGGTGATGATGTTGGGAGTGTAATAGTGATGATGACGATGTTGGGAGTGTAATAGTCATGGTGACGATGTTGGGAGCGTAATAGTCATGGTGATGATGTTGGGAGTGTAATAGTCATGGTGATGATGTTGGGAGTGTAATAGTCATGGTGACGATGTTGGGAGTGTAATAGTCATGGTGATGATGTTGGGAGCGTAATAGTCATGGTGACGATGTTGGGAGTGTAATAATCATGGTGATGTTGGGAGTGTAATAATCATGGTGACGATGTTGGGAGTTTAATAGTCATGGTGACGATGTTGGGAGTGTAATAGTCATGGTGACGATGTTGGGAGTGTAATAGTTATGGTGACGATGTTGGGAGTGTAATAGTTATGGTGATGATGTTGGGAGCGTAATAGTCATGGTGACGATGTTGGGAGTGTAATAGTCATGGTGATGTTGGGAGTGTAATAGTTATGGTGACGATGTTGGGAGTGTAATAGTCATGGTGACGATGTTGGGAGTGTAATAGTCATGGTGATGATGTTAGGAGTGTAATAGTCATGGTGATGATGTTGGGAGTGTAATAGTCATGGTGACGATGTTGGGAATGTAATTGTCATGGTGACGATGTTGGGA
Source organism: Procambarus virginalis (assembly GCA_020271785.1). Lineage (NCBI taxonomy): Eukaryota > Metazoa > Arthropoda > Malacostraca > Decapoda > Cambaridae > Procambarus > Procambarus virginalis. The sequence continues at coordinate 102,371 of WNGS01164857.1, read as the reverse complement.
GTGTAATAGTCATGGTGACGATGTTTGGAGTGTAATAGTCATGGTGACGACGTTGGGAGTGTAATAGTCATGGTGATGATGTTGGGAGTGTAATAGTCATGGTGACGATGTTGGGAGTGTAATAGTCATGGTGACGATGTTGGGAGTGTAATAGTCATGGTGATGATGTTGGGAGTGTAATAGTCATGGTGATGATGTTGGGAGTGTAATAGTTATGGTGACGATGTTGGGAGCGTAATAGTCATGGTGACGATGTTGGGAGTGTAATAGTTATGGTGACGATGTTGGAAGTGTAATAGTTATGGTGATGATGTTGGGAGTGTAATAGTTATGGTGATGATGTTGGGAGTGTAATAGTCATGGTGGCAATGTTGGGAGTGTAATAGTCATGGTGACGATGTTGGGAGTGTAATAGTCATGGTGACGATGTTGGGAGTGTAATAGTCATGGTGACAATGTTGGGAGTGTAATAGTCATGGTGACGATGTTGGGAGTGTAATAGTCATGGTGACAATGTTGGGAGTGTAATAGTCATGGTGACGATGTTGGGAGTGTAATAGTTATGGTGACGATGTTGGGAGTGTAATAGTTATGGTGCCGATGTTGGGAGTGTAATAGTCATGGTGATGATGTTGGGAGTGTAATAGTCATGGTGACGATGTTGGGAGTGTAATAGTCATGGTGACGATGTTGGGAGTGTAATAGTCATGGTGACAATGTTGGGAGTGTAATAGTCATGGTGACGATGTTGGGAGTGTAATAGTTATGGTGACGATGTTGGGAGTGTAATAGTTATGGTGCCGATGTTGGGAGTGTAATAGTCATGGTGATGATGTTGGGAGTGTAATAGTCATGGTGACGATGTTGGGAGTGTAATAGTCATGGTGATGATGTTGGGAGTGTAATAGTCATGGTGATGATGTTGGGAGTGTAATAGTCATGGTGACGATGTTGGGAGTGTAATAGTTATTGTGATGATGGTTGGGAGTGTAATAGTCATGGTGACGATGTTGGGAGTATAATAGTCATGGTGCCGATGTTGGGAGTGTAATAGTCATGGTGATGATGTTGGGAGTGTAATAGTCATGGTAACGATGTTGGGAGTGTAATAGTCATGGTGACTGTTGGGAGTATTTAGCCAGTTGTACCTACCTAATTTTGCTAGCGAGGGTTGAGCTTTAGCTCTTTGGTCCCGCCTCTCAACCATCAATCTACTGGTGTAGAGATTCCTGAGCTTCTCGAGATCTGTCGTATCTACATTTGAAACTGTGTTTGGAGTCAGCCTCCACCACATTACTGCCTAGTGCATTCCATCTGTTAACTACTCTGACACTGAGAAGTTCTTTCTAATGTCTCTGTGGCTCATTTTGATACTCAGCTATCACCTGTGTCCCTTTTTGCGTGTACCACCCGTGTTAAATAGTCCATCCCTGTCCACCCTGTCAATTCCCCTAAGAATGTAGTATGTGGTGATCATGTCTCCCCGAGCTCTGCTGTCTACCAGCGACGTGAGGTGCAGTTCACGCAGTTCAAGCCTCTTAGTTCTGGGACTACCCTAGTGTCATACAGCTGAACTTTTTCCAGCTTCGTCTTGTGCTTGATATGGTACGGGCTCCATGCTGGGGGCCGCATACTCCAGTATTGGTCTTACATATGTGGTATACAAGGTTCTAAAGGATTGCTTACACAGGTTTCTGATTGCTGTTCTGATGTTAGCCAGCCTAGCATACGCTGCTGATGTTATGCTTTTGATGTTGGCTTCATTCTATTCAATGAGACATGTGTAAAAGAAAACCTGCTGCCAGTATACACCAATATAAACCCACATGACCCAGCAGTTCGCAATACAGAGTTTACCTATAGGTATAGGCAAGAACTCATACGGCATCAACTAAACAAGAAAAAGGAAGCCCTCCAAACCCTTACAGAGCAAGCTGAGCATCTGTTAAACAAATGGACCCAGTACGACATCCCTATCCAACTCAAGCAAACCATTGACAGTGAACTATTTAACCTGAAACAACAACATAAAACTCGTGTAGAAACAAAGACACTTCGTAAGTTAACAGCCCTAAACGGTGGACAGTTAAAGATCCCTCGTCCTAAAGATGGCTACATTAACCTGACTTCTTATGATCTTACCCAGGACCAACGAGACCTCTTAAATCTTGGACTAAATTGTCAATTCATATCTAAACCAAAGATGCACCAAAAACGCCTGGAAATCGAAATGCTTCTGGACGACATCCATAAGCTAGAAGACAACAAAAAAGTCATCACAACGGACACACTTCAGGCTGAACTACTAACAGAAGCGGGGAAAAAACGAGGAACATATTCATCTACAATCTTAACCCCACGACTCAAAGAAGCAGCAAAACAACTAAAAAAACTGAAAGACGTAACAATAAGAAAAGCCGACAAGACAGCAGCATATGTATTGATTCCTACACAAGAATACATGAACAAAATTAGCGATATCCTTAATGATGACTCCAAATTTCAACGAATCACGAGGAACCCTGTGGAAGACCTTAAGCGGAAAGTAAACAAAACAATTACGGCAATCAACGCAAAGAAAGGTAGTGTGCATTTCAATAAACTTCAAGGCGACTATGGCTTAGGATATGCCTACGGCAATGTTAAGACACATAAACCAGGTAACCCACTACGCCCTATAATCAGCCAAATACCAACTCCAACTTATCACCTGGCAAAAAAACTCAATGAACTCCTAACTCCATACACTCCAAGTAAGTATAGTCTACAATCATCAGCAGATTTCCTAGAATTAATCAAATCTACCCAGCCCGATGGAATCATTGCTTCCCTGGACGTGGAATCCCTATTTACCAACGTCCCAGTCGACACAACCATAGGGATGATACTGGACAGAGTATACAGAGACGAGAGCACCCCCAAATTAGACATACCTGAGCCACACTTGAAGAGTCTTCTCGAAGCATGTACAAAGGAAGCCCCTTTCATCAGTCCACAAGGAGACATGTATTTACAAATAGACGGAGTAGCAATGGGCTCTCCCTTAGGAGTTTTATTCGCTAATTTTTACATGGGAACCATCGAAGACAGGGTCTTCAGTAGCAGACAAAAAACAACTTTATATTGCCGTTATGTAGATGACATATTCGTAATAGTAAAAGACTCAGATGAACTAATTGACGTAAAAAGACATCTAGAGAGAGAGTCAGTACTCCGATTTACACATGAAAATAGTGAAAATAACAGTCTGCCATTCTTGGATGTACTAATAACAAAAACAGGAACCTCTTTAAGCACCAACGTATATACCAAGCCCACCAACATAGGATTATGCCTGAACGGTAGAAGTGAGTGCCCCCAAAGATACAAAGCCAGTGTTCTCAATGCTTATATTCGTCGAGCGCTTACCCACTGCTCTGAATGGAGCAACGTGAGTAGAGAGTTTGAAAGAGTAACTCAGGTATTGGTGAACAATGGATATAGCAACGCAGAAATAAACGCTGCTATAAGAAGACACTTGGACCGTTGGTATAATCCAGAACCTAGAACAGAAACCACAATACCTCCAATAAAATTATATTACAAATCAACCATGCACAGTGAACATACAAAAGAAGAAAGAATAATGAAAGAAATAATCCGTAAAGGAGTAAAAAGCACTACTCCTAACCAAAACATAAACAATGTTCAACATAACAGGCCAATTACACTGGATTAATCTTTGTATGTAGATGCCAGCTGCCTCGTATGGGCCAATAGGCCTTCTGCGGTTACCTCTATTCTTATGTTCATATGTTTCACCCCATTTATCCCCTATGTATCCCCTATGTTTTCACCTTTATTGTTTTATCACCTGACCCAGTGCGGGTATATAATCAAACCACATTGTAACATTTCCTCACTTGAGAATGAACCATGGAGGTTCGAAACGTCGTGCAAATTGTTTAAATAAGTGTAATACATTCTATAGTAATCCACATCTTTTCTTCACCCAGAAATTACGAAAATGAGTTTTGGAGAACTCCTGTTTCAGCTAAGCCCTGATGCTAAGAAAATAGTTAGAGGGATAGAAGCCCTAAATCAGAAGATAGTAAATACAGAATATGCGGTCATATTCAATGAGACATGTGTAAAAGAAAACCTGCTGCCAGTATACACCAATATATATATATATATATATATTGATATATTGTATATATATATACAATATATATATATATATATATATATATATATATATATATAATATATATATATATATATATATATATATATATGAAAGACTTATAATTTGGGGAATTACCTTAGTCATCCTATGTTGGACACGTTCAAGTGAATTTATATCCATTCTATAGTATGGCGACCAAAACTGAACTGCATAATCTAAATGGGGCCTAACCAGAGCAAGATATAGCTGAAGAACCACACCAGGTGTCTTGTTACTAACGCTTCGATTAATAAATCCTGGTGTCCTATTTGCCTTATTATGAACATTCATGCATTGATCCCTTTGTTTTAAATTCTTACTAATCATAACTCCCAGATCCCTTTCGCAACCCGACTTCGCAATCTCAACACCATCTAGCTCGTATCTTGTAACTCTATCATCATTACCTAGCCTCAGAACTTTACATTTGTCAGCATTAAACTGCATCTGCATCTGCATTAAACTGCATCTGCATTGTCAGCATTAAACTGCATCTGTTAAGACCAGAGGTGCAGGGAGCAAATTCGGCTCCTATTATTTCTCTTGGATGAAGTGTAGTGGAGATCATATTAATGCTCTACCATCATCAACATGCTGTCAACAATAAACAAGGGAAGTGTTCTACCGAAACCCGTTTATCTGAGCATTTCTGGCCAGTTAAATGTTAGGTAGATATAGGGCGAAGCGGTTAGAATGCGAACAGCCTCTTAATAAAAGGTAATTAAGCCTTGGTCCTTACTGTATAATATACAGTGTTTTTTCTGATATAGCTGTCATATATTAGGATTCTGGCTTTACAGCTAGAGCCGTTTTTACAGGAACAAGAAGAGGAAGCAAGACTTGATACATCAGATACTGGGTGACGGTAGCCATAGCCTCAAACAAGGATAATTTGGTGTCTACATCCTAGTTATACCTGGTGAACTAAGCCTGCTGTACAATAAGATAAGGAACCTCCTCAATGTATACTAATATATGTAGTTTAATACTGTAGTTTGATTGACTGCATATATATAAATTCAATATAAACCCCCGCTAATGTGTATGGATCGATTTGTGAGATTATTGCAGAAATACAGTCCACTTAACATCATACTAATTGCTATCAAATTATATAAATTAACGTAAATATAAATTATATATAAATTCATATAAATTAAATATAAATCTCACAGGTCGGTTCCCACACTAGTTAAACACAAGACGAAGTTAGAGAAGATTCAGAGGTATGCCACCAGACTGGTCCCGGAACTGAGAGGAATGAGTTACGAGGAAAGGCTAAGGGAGTTGAACCTCACAACCCTGGAAAACAGAAGAGTAAGGGGAGACATGATAACCACCTACAAAATTCTCAGAGGAATTGACAGGGTGGACAAAGACAAACTCTTTAGGGCGGGTGGAACACGAACAAGGGGATACAGGTGGAAACTGAGTACCCAGATGAGACACATAGACGTTAGGAAGAATTTTTTCAGTGTCAGAGTAGTTAACAAATGGAATGCATTAAGTAGTGTTGTGGTGGAGGCTGACTCCATACACAGTATCAAATGTAGATATGATAGAGCCCAGTAGGCTCAGGAATCTGTACACCTGTTGATTGACAGTTGAGAGGCGGGACCAAAGAGCCAGAGCTCAACCCACGCAAGCCCAACTAGGTGAGTACAGGCTAGGGGAGCTTCACCCACACACAGGTCATCACCTTCACACACACACACAGGTCATCACCTTCACACACACACACAGGTCATCACCTTCACCCACACACAGGTCATCACCTTCACCCACACACACAGGTCATCACCTTCACCCNTACAACTGCTGTGTTGCTGTGAGTAGGAACAACACATGTACACAAGGGCTAGTAAGAAGTCAGTTGCTGCTGTGTTGTGCACTGTTTGAACTTGTTGCATTAAAATGCTTGTGTGCTTTGCAAAATTAAGTATTACAGTGAATTCTTAATAACATATACAGTGCAGTAAGTGTTATATATTCTGAGTGAACTTTTAAGTGATAGTTTACATTTATTCAGTAAAAATGGCAAATATACCTCAGTTTCCCTGCATTGATCCTGACTGTGACCAGACAAACCTGTCACAGAGTGGGTCAAATGGCTTAAAAGGTTTGAAAATTTGTTGATATTTCTGATATCAAAAGTGCTGAAAGAAAGCGTTGCCTTTTTACTTCACTATGCAGGTGATAGAGTTTGTGATATTTTTGATACACTGAAAGATACTGGTGGTGCTAAAGATTATGACACTGCCAAGGCCAAATTACTGAGCATTTCAAACCAAGGCAAAATACTGCTATGGAAATTATGCATTCAGGAGAGCAAAACACTCTCTAATGAAACTGTTGATCAATACCATACACGTCTGCAGGGTTTAGCAGCCCACTGTGAGTTTGCTGATGTTGACAACGAAATCAATGCAAATAATTGAAACATGCACATCTACACGTCTTCGTCGAAGAGCTCTAGAACTTGTTGATGATGAAAGTTCTCTTAACAAGATACTGGATATGGCTCGTCGAATGGAAGATGCCGCACGTGATGCTCGTGCCATGGAGTGCAGTGCCAACAACGGTTCTGCCACTGTTACTAACAGCCATGTAGTGTGTAAGGTTCAGGGAGTACACCATGATCATAGAAGATATCATGCCAAACCTAACATTAAATTGAGCCGAGAACCACATCACAACTGGAGTCATGGAACAAGACTCAAGCAGTCACAACGACTCACATCAGAGGTTGTCAATAATAAATGTTACAATTGTGGAGGAGACTACCCACACCAGATAATGTTTGTCCAGCTCAAGGTAAGAAGTGCTATGAGTGTAGAAAACTAAATCATTTTGGTGCTATGTGTCGTTCCGCACTAAAGAAACCACAATCAATAAATAAAAGCAATGTACGAGGATCAAGTCATAGGAGTCGAGGTGGCAAACACAATATTGCACCTCAAATCAAGAATGTTAATAATATACAAGACACATTTCATTACAACCAGTCTCAGATGACAGTGAATGTGATTATATTATGGATACAATCAATCACAAAATGGAATGATCTTCCAAAACCCAGAGACTATAGTATACATTGCTGGTATTTGTCTCAAAATTCTCATTGACACTGGATCAAACATTGACACTATTGCTGAGTGCCACTATGAAAAAATTTAAAAAACAATTCCAAAGCTTGAAAACTATAATGGCAAAGCCACTGCCTATGCTTCAAAGGTAGCCTTACAATGATTGGAACTTTCACTGCAGAGATTAAGTCAAAGAATGCAATGCTCATTACTACATTCCATGTTGTTAGGAATGCAAAGGAGTCTCTACTCAGTTACAAGACTTCAACCAAATTGGGCTACTTCAGCTTTCTAATGCTGTAGCAGTGGAATCTGCAAACAATGTTGATGCTATTGTTGCTGAATTTTCTGATCGGTTTAAATCCAAGGTTGTTATACTGATAGCAAGGTACATCTGCATATCAACCCAGATGTAATTCCAGTTGCCCAACCACATCGCCGACAACCATTCCATACTCGCAAGAAAGTCGATGCCGAACTGGATAGGCTGATAGAACTAGATATCATTGAACCAGTAACAGGCCCAACACCATGGGTAAGCCCAATGTCACTGCACAAAGCCAAAAATCCAGATGAGATACGCATTTGTGTAGACATGCGTGTTCCCAACAAGGCTAATGCGTGAACGCCATCCTACACCCACTGTAGATGATATGATTTACCGCCTGAATGGTGCACTGTATTCAGCAAGTTATATTTAAACAAGGGCTATCATCAGCTTGACTTGATTTGAGAGCGATTCATCACAACGTTTACGACACATCGAGGTCGTATAGGTACCAGCGCCTGATTTTTGGTATTAACAGTTGTCGGGGTTTCACGGTGTTCTCGTTAGAGAAGGTTAAAGCAACAGTAGACTGGATCTCCTTTCCGGTGGTTGCTCCAACAATAACCCTTACTCACCGTCGTTCGGCGGGTCTTCCCTCAATCCACTAGGCTCCACTGCTGGCCTCGGAGAGTATCCCAGTCGATCTCACAACCGGCCTTTAGATTTAAGATGAGTGGGAGCACAGATCGTTCCCTCAATCTGTGCCCCCCCGACACCGAACTCTTACACAGCCTTCAAGTCGCCAACTGTTGTTTTTTGTCCAGTAACACTGCAGTGGTCAGGTGTAATTGTGGCAAGAGCAAATCCAGTAATATAGTATCAGGCAGGTCACTCTACTTTACATCATCACACGGTCACAAGATAAATGGAGGGATGATATCAAACACCAAAGAGTTTTGGTATTTTACTTAAAAGACAACGAGAAATATATATGCATCAATGTATCAGAATTAATATATGACAATTGCTCCATTCATAGCATAATATTCTAGAGCGCACCATATGGCAACATCGGCACGTGTCACCTGTCAGAATCAGCTGACCGGCCCTCGCGATCGTGGAACAGACTAGTACTTGTTTTCTAATTGTCACGATCCCCGTTTATTTAACTTTTTCCAAAACACTATTCAACGTTCACATGGCTTACTTATGATTTCACTGGCCTCACGATCAACATCTTATTCACAATACTCTCACAGTGACTTTTCACTGTACCAAAAGATTACTCTATTCTTAATAATATTTACTGTGAATGCACTCACTTGATCACTGAACTTTTCTTTATTTATACTTCCTCTCAAGAGATATCACTGGCAATCACTTCACGTATATGTATTATTCAGTACACAATCATGTCATATATAAATCATTAATCAAACTTCAGGCATATATATATCAATAGATCATAGAGATCAACACACAGGCATTTATATCGATAGATTATGAGATCAACACACGGGCATTTTATTGATAGAGATATAGAGATTCAATACAAACACCAATATCTGGTTTACTACCAATATATATAATAATAATAATCACAGATCATAATAATAGTCACAGTAATTCTCTGATGAATCTTGGTGCTTGCACACACCCACACATAGATATATATGTAAATTGATACTGTGAGCGCTCTGGGTAGCCTCACCACATACTGTGCTCTCTGTGACTTAAACTCAAGTGAGACTTGCTCACGACATAAAAATCCTGACAAGAATATATATAGCTAACTAAAGGGGAAATGGGAGGGAACTGTAAACACCTACTTCACCTATCCTAGGATGACAGTTGGGTTGTAGCTCCTGGTCCAGGCTCTCGCCTCGTTCATCCAGAAACACAAGCCCACACCTTAGGATGTCGCGTCTCGCCGCTTCTGTACACAGCAGGTCCGTGCTCCGTCCTCTACAGTACGTCGCAGGGTCGAAGTCGGTCTCCTGGCCGTCAACTTTCCTCCCAACTACGGCAGCCAGCCTACGTCTCGGCGGTCGTCGTACGTTTCCCAATTAGTCCTTGTCACTGTACTCCCAGAGTAACTGCCTCTCACCACTACGAAGTCACTGAAGTTATCAGCCGTCCCGGACGACACACGCACAGCACCCGACTTCAGAGCACTTGAAGCTCACAACACCGTCAATTCCCTCGTCGTCTAGATATATCGCTAGGTATTTGGGAAGACTTCTCGACGTGCTTGCATCCAACTGTTGACTCGTAGGGTTCCACGAAGGTGGGGTTACTGTCAAACTTGACAGGATCGTCGATCACACGTTCAACCTGGTTGACAAGGTTGTCAACCTGGTTCACTCACGGTGGGTGGCCCGGCCACTAAGCTGCCTCTTATACTGGTGAACTGCCAACGACGACACACGTCGATGCCCGGCCCACTTCTTGCAACGCACCTGTCCCTGAGCACTTGTTGCTCAATATTTTGTCAATTCCTTATCTGAGCCACGACTGGGTTGCAGGAAGACCTCACAGAGTGCGTGCCAACAACTGGAGACGCTTAAATCCACCGGAGTTCGGTAAATCCGTCACTCTGACAGGATGACCGATCGCGCGTCCTACCTCTCGGACGTGTCGTGAAAGACTGATGTCGCCTGGCGCCAACACGGGCGGACCCCCTATGCCTATGTGACGTCACTTTTCCCAAAGTTGGTTTTCATTGGCTCCCAGTGCCAAGTCGCTGACGGTGACCAATCTGGCGCCACTGACGTCACACAGTTTTGGCGGGAAGACAGACTTGCCAGCGCCATATTGGCTCCCTAAAGGGCCTATCCCACAGGACAAAATACTACATTTACGCAAATTTCTCGGCTCTTCGAGAATACTGTTCTCTCCCACACATGTTCACTTGTTGCCTGCAATGTAGAGAACGCTCGGGAATAGTGGACATGACTCTTACAGCAGGCATGGGAGAATTAGAAGGGTGGAACACCGTCACACAGTGCTGCTGAAATATTCCAGCACATCATCAGCCAGGTATTGCAAGATATACCTAATGCTGACAACATGTCTGACGACATCATTGTTTATGGCCGTACCCAAGCTGAACACGACAAAGCTCTTCGTGCAACATTGCAACGCTTACGAGAAAAGAATTTGACGCTAAGCCGAGCAAAGTGTGAGTTCAATCAACATAAAATTGAATTCTTTGGACATGTACTTAGTGACAAAGGTCTGTCTCCAGATCCAAAGAAAGTTGCAGATATCAAGAATGCTGCACCTCCTTCAACATCCACTGAAGTACATAGTTTTCTGGGAATGGCAAACTACTGTTCTCGCTTCATTCCAGATTTTGCTACCATTACGAAGCCTCTACGTGAGCTCCTGAAGAAAAATGCATCATGGTACTGGAGCGATGTCGAGCAAAATGCATTTGATGCTGTGAAAGATGCACTAGTAGAGAATGCGACTGCTGCATACTTTGATCCATCAATGGACACTGAGTTAACGGTGGATGCTAGTCCTGTTGGTTTAGGTGCTGTGTTAGCCCAACACAAACCTGGTCAACCAGATTCAAGAGTAGTAATTGCCTATGCCAGCCGTTCTCTCACAGATGTTGAGCAACGATACAGTCAGACAGAGAAGGAAGCTCTTGCTCTTGTATGGGGCTGTGAACACTTCAATGTGTATCTGCTTGGTGCACCCTTTACCACGATAGTCACTGACCACAAACCGTTGGAGACCATCTTCAATAATCCAAAGTCCAAACCACCAGCTCGCATTGAGAGATGGGCTCTTCGTCTGCAACAATACAACTTTACGGTGAAATACAAGCCAGGTGCAGGCAATCCCGCTGATTACATCAGTCGACATCCTGCCAACAGTTTCACCATCACCAAGCATCAGCAAGTTGCCGAGGAATATGTACACTCTGTAACCTGTGATGCAGTCCCTAAGGCTCTCACTCTTGATGAAATCCGTACTGCAACCCTAGAGGACCCAACTCTGCAAGCAACAGTGGATGCATTGACTAAGAAAAAGTTTCCACGCATCCCACCCTCAGGAGTTGACCAAGATGCATTCAAAGCACTTGAACGCATCCAGACAGAATTAAGTGTTACGCAACAACGCGACACCGTGCTGCGAGGTACTCGTATCGTCATTCCAGCTGTTCTCCAGCAACGTGCTCTGAAGCTTGCACATCAAGGACACCAAGGTCTTGTAAGGACCAAACAGCTGCTACGAGAAAAGGTGTGGTTTCCTGGCATTGATCGTCAAGCTAAGGACATGCATGATGCCTGTGTCCCTTGCCAAGCTGCAGTGGATACTTCAAGACCAACACCTCTACAACCTTCACCACTACCTGCTGCACCATGGATGGAAGTATCGATGGATTTCTGTGGACCGCTACCAACTGGAGAGTACTTGATGGTAGTCATTGATGATCACTCACGTTATCCAGAAGTAGAAATCATCACTTCCACATCTGCAAAGGCTGTCATCCCGAAGCTCGACAAGATCTTTTCAAACTTTGGCATTCCTGAAGTTGTCAAGACAGACAATGGACCGCCATTTAATGGACAAGACTTTGTCAACTTTGCTGAGCATATTGGATTCAAACACCGCCGTGTGATGCCACTACATCCTCAAGCAAATGGAGAAGTAGAGAGATTCATGCAACCTCTCATGAAAGCGGTACGCTGTGCTCATGCCGAAGGACGATCCTGGAAACAAGCTATGTATGCTTTTCTCAGGAACTACCGTGCAACACCGCATGGAACACTGGGCAAGTCGCCTGGCGAACTTTTATTTGGACGTCCTATGAGAATCGCACTACCTGTCATGCCAGCCAAGGTAACGGATAAACGTCTCGCTCAGAAGGATGCACTAGCCAAGGGCAAAATGAAAATTGCTCATGATCAACGTGCAAAGGAACAATTCATAAAGGTTGGAGATACTGTTCTCGTTAAAAAGAAAAAAGAGGGAAAGTTAGATATGCCGTATGATACAAAACCATATAAAGTGATTAGTGTGAAAGGAACTATGGTAACAGCGAGTAATAGAGATCATAGTATAACACGTAATATGGCTTATTTCAAAGTGATTCCAACTAGTGTAGAAAATGATGAAGTGCAAAGTCGTGCAAAAGAAAAAGAAAAAATGAGTTATAACTCGATAAACAATTCATCGAGGGATGTTTTTGTATTTAAGGACTCTCGTCCAAAACGTCATGTTAAACGCCCTACACGATATGATGATTAATTGTGTTCCTATGTAATGCAAAGTATTTACTTGTTATGCTGAACTAAATTTAATATTGTTTGAATAATGCAGATCTCTCATTCAATATTTTGTAACTTTGTATTACAGTTTCTTTCATGTTTGTTTAACATTGCATATGTATTTTTAACATTGAAATCCTTTGTGGTAAAGATTGTTTAAATTCTGTGTGTGTTTAATTAATGTTAAATGTATGCAATATCTCTTGATATGTTAATAACTTACTTTGTGTCAATAACTTTGCTTTGTGCTACAAGCATGGTAGACATCCTGTATTCATTCTTTTTAAAGAAAAGGAGGGATGTCATGTTCACAGAAAATGGTACCATCCGTTTTCTATGTGCGGCGGCTGGACGCCACGGGAGAAGGTAAACAGCACACAGGACGCCTGCCAAGCTTGGGAGCTACTCTATCATGTAATCGTTTATTATTATTAAAGTCAGTAACCAGGAATGACTTTACATCAACCTTACTACCAAGACTATCTCAGCTATACACAGACACCACACATGGCATTTAAGTTTCTTTTTATTATGTCTTCATCAAAACCATTAGAGAAGTCGTTGTTGACTAGGACCTGCCTTACCCTACAGAGTTCTTCATCGACTTGCTTCCATCCTGAGCTGTGGCTGAGAGCACGGTCGACGTAAGCACTGACAACACTCCTCTTGTACCTGTCTGGGCAGTCACTATTGGCACTGAGGCAGATTCCTATGTTTGTTGAAACAAAACAGGGATATCATTGCCATATGTCGCCATTGAATTCACCAGCTATATTAAAAGGAATCATAATACATCAGTCTTTGGACTGTAAATATAAAAACATTACACTTTAACCAACTTAATTATCAGTACTTCAACAAAATTAAATGCGCACTATACAAAGCCCAATGTCTACTTTGCCTTGGCGACTAGGACGAGTGCCAAGCATCGGCTCCTGGAGACAAACGTAAAGCAGTGAAAACTGTGCAATCAGAAGTTGGAGTTCATGGAAGTTGGCATAAAAACCACGAATATTTTATTGAAGAACACAGACAGACAAAAAAGAGAACAAACAGATATAAGGGAGGGAAAAAAGGCATAGCATAACACAGTAGAGCAAGGAAGAACAAGATCAGGATCAGTGAAATCAGGGTGATGGGGCAGAGCAAAGATAACCGAGACAAGGGAGCAGGAGGACGGACCAGAGGCGAACGGACAGAGTTCGGAGAGGGAGGCGGCAACGGAGAGGAGCAGTCAAGGGAATCAGAGGCAGAAATGACCAAGAGGCGAGGGCACCGGAGCAAGGGCAGCATCCAAGAGAGGATCAAGAAAACCTCCATAGGAGGGACAGAAGACCCCACCACTGAAAAGGGAGGGGAAGCAGGGATAGTGTTGGAGTCGTTAGGTGAGGAATACATCGCAGGTGCCTTACCCCGCCAGGGAGGGAGGGGAGGAGAGGAGCCAGCCTTATGCTTCTGAAGTAGAGAGAGGCACCCCAACAATATACTGGGCAACCGCCTCGACAGTTTCAACAGGGAAACGAGCAACATGAACGCTGGGAGGAGGATGCAAAATGATCTGAACAGACTGGCGGCGAGAAGGACAAAGAGCGGAGGGCTGAGATGAAGGAGTGGGGTGAGAAGGGAAGGAGGGCACAGGAGACAAGGAAGGAATGTCGTAAATTTCAGACACCAAATTACTAACCCCTGACATACCAGATTAGAGTAGTTATGTCAGGCAACTAACTTACTTTGCAAAGAAAATGTTCCTAGAGACTCCTCGGAAATAATAGAGGAGGAGCATTGCGTCAGCCAATGTCGACGAATCTAATCAACTTTTTAGTGAACGTAACTCTTCCTGTATACAAGTTAAATTTACTATAAAACTATTAAAATCAGATTCAATAGAAATCTGTAAATAAATATCTTTCTTTCCCCGCTGATAATAAATTTTGCTGAAATTTAGACTACCAGAATCTGGGGGGATGAGAGGCGGGTGATGCCGCGACACACCCGCTACACAGACCTCCAAGCCGGGCAGATGTGTCAGTACGCGCTCCTGATTAATACTTCCATACCTAGTATTTCCCGCGATTTGTGCCACAGGATCACCAGAATCCATCTAAGCCACGAATTCACTACTTGGAGTATTGTACCCGGACCACTAGTATTACTGATATTGCTTTGGCCATTGTAATAGATGTGGTTTGTGGTTTCGGTTATGAAGCCGGCAAGCTACCCCATCAAGGGTAAGCTCATTTCTCACTAGAGACGGTCATTTCTATTAATAACTAATTTAATGCTGTTATTATGATCTAACTATTTCCTAGGTACAATTAAAGAAGAATAGATTACCTACGAGCATCGTTTTGGCCCCATTGTTCCGACGCCATGATATTCTAGGATCTTCGACGTGGCTTCTCTTGATCAGGACGGTGTAGTGTGAATGTGGTACTAATTAGCCTGACGCTTATTCCATAACAGATTTCTTGAGCCTGGAATCAGGCCATTCCTATGTTTAAGTTAAGGCTTTAAATTCTCCATACTAATAAGTAGATTAACCAGTAGTAATATATCGTTACTCGATTTATATTGATATAGACTATATACACATGTTTATAACTAAACCCCCCCCCCAAATATGTGCAGAGTATAAACCCAGGAGAAAATAAATTTAATACAGTCCAACCAATTATACAGTCTGCTAAATTCAATAAACAAATACAATAACTACCTGCTGGTAAAACCCCCATAAGGAAACATCAGACGGAGAACCAGGAAGAGGGCCCTCTGGCCCAGAACGCAACAGAGCAGACGGGACAGACGTGACGGTGGTGGTGGTGGTGTCTGTTACGAATCTTGCGTGGATTCTAACATTATCATGATGCTTATATTACCTTATTGTTCTATTCTATAATTAGTATAGTATCCAGTTGTGTACTCGCCTAATTGTACTCGCCTAATTGTGCTTGCGGGGGTTGAGCTTTGGCTCTTTGGTCCCGCCTCTCAACTGTCAATCAACTGGTGTACAGGTTCCTGAGCCTACTGGGCTCTATCATATCTACATTTGAAACTGTGTATGGAGTCAGCCTCCACCACATCACTGCCTAGTGCATTCCATTTACTAACTACTCTGACACTGAAAAAGTTCTTTCTAATGTCTCTGTGGCTCATTTGGGTACTCAGCTTCCACCTGTGTCCCCTTGTTCGCACCCCTCCAGTGTTGAATAGTTCATCCTTGTTTACCCGGTCAATTCCCCTGAGGATTTTGTAGGTTGTGATCATGTCCCCCCCCCCATGTCCCCCCATGTGTATCTGACATTGTATGATTATAGACTTGTATGATGTATATTGTAACATGCTGTAGTGTGCCTGAGTTGCATTATTATTGTATGAGGCTTGAGCAAGCTTGAGCAGGCTTGAGCATTTCCTGTTGGAGGGAGTGTGGTTTCTTCCGTGTAGGGGGATGACCATATTTGGATGTGTCCAGTGTTGGGCTGGTTGTCAAGCTAGCGTTTATATTTCAACCTTGATTAATTCCTATTATTGTTTGCCATTAAATTCTAGTGAGTAATGTAACAGTATTATATACTCTTAAGATTACTAATGATTCGGTTATTAGTACTATACTTTTGTTAGTAGAGTTTCACAAGAGTGCATGTGGATGCTTAGTTGATGTGTTGGTAGGACGCCTGCCCGGCGAGCCAGGATATAGTCAGTCACGCGGGTAACTGCATGGAGAGGAGACATGTGTACAAGTCAAGGGGATATTGTTTATTTAGATCATTACTCAGTTAAATTCTCTTGGTATGACTAATTGTGCTACACCATTTATTCATTCATGTGTTTTAAGCGATGGTTTGTGTTTACTAAGGATTTTTCATTGATATTATTGCATGCTGAAGAATATTTCTGGCTGTTATATTTTTACAATTTATATGTTATGTTTTGTCACCCTTAGCGTAGTATATTGTTTCCCCGTTCATGCAGTGTTTTATTCATACCCTAGACACTATTTGGCAAGGCCGATTTTCATATACTTTGATCACTGAGGGAAAAGAATCTTACTAAGATCTCAAGGGTTGTAACAGTGTCGGGGTGGTGGTGGTGGTGGTTTCTGGGTGGTGTCGGGGTCCAAGGCCTCGAAACAGTTTCGAAACTGAGAAAGTGGGAGAGGGCGAGAAGGGGAACTCAACACACGAGCATAAGACCTGCCAGAGAAAGAGGAAAACGGCAAACGTGGCGCATTGCTTCAGGAAAAGACAAATGATCACGATGCTTCAAACTGAGGATGGCTTCCTCAAATTAGTAATATATACATGTGCGGGAGAAGGCAGGGTGGTCGTCACGACAATTGATGCAGAGTTTGGGAAGTAGGGCATTCCGTCTTGGAATGACCCGATGTTCCACACAAGGGGCAGACACCCCTCACTTGTGCACCTGAAGGAACCATGCCCAAATCTCCAGCATCTGCTGCAGAGCAAGGAGAGGGGATGCACTCCTGAATGGAGCATCTGGCACCAGCAAGAATGACTGAAGAGGGAAGGGACCTACCATTAAACGTGATCTTCACAGCACAAAGAGGCTGATGGCGACAGCCACGAAGAGGCCAAGTGAAGGTATCCACTTTGGGGATAGAATGACTTTGGGCCTCAAGGATATACTTAATATCACCGTGGCAGTCTATGTTCCCTGTCACCAGTCACAACCTGGTGCGGGAGAAGAATTGTACTAATGTTAGCTTTCAACCAGGAATTTACGGAGATCTGAACTGGGGTCTCCCCAATGCAGGACAACGAAGCCGAATGGGCAGCCATTTCCCGAGAAGGGGCTGCAACAACACGGGTACCAGTATAGGTGGGGTTAAAGCTGACCAAAGTATATACCGAATCAACAAGGTGCGTATGAAGAAATAAATAATCAGGACGAGTAGGTTCAACATGCCTAAGATCCAAATGCTTAGTCCATGTAGCAGGGCCAAACAAAGCCTGGAAAGGAGGAGATTGGGTAGGAATTTAGTGCGAGCGAGTGCGGAGGTGACGACGTCGAGCACCCCCAGTAATAAGGGTAAAAGGCTCAGTTGCGACAACTAGAGACAGAGCCACGCCAGGTGAAAAGGTTGTCTACACTGGGGCTTGGGGCTCAACCCCGCCACAGAGGTTGGAGGGGGAGCAGAGAGGCAGTCGGAAAAGTCCGAGAAGGAACATGGGTCAGGGGCCTGTTACGTACCTCTATAAGCTACGTAATTAAATACATTAATTTGTACTTCTACATTAATTTGTACTTCTATATATGCCTTGTTTTATCTGATTATATGTACATCTAAATATTCTTTACTTGTATGTAAGATATGTGTTGCCTGATTTATATGTTGAATTAGGCCTAACTTTTCCACCCGTGGGAACGATGATTTCTCTTTGTTTGTTCACTGTTGATTTCATGGGAAAGTGATTTTATTTATGATCATCAGTAGGAATCACTGATGGGAATTCTGTAATTGTTTGAACATTGGGGGGCAACATTCCGTGAGAAAACTTCTAGTTCTTGGTGGCGGGGAAGCGTTGCCAATATTTCCCTTTGTTATTTTATTTTAATTACTGCATGTATTAATAATTACATTATTTTTGTTATGCATGTTATTCTGACCATTTACTAAGTTACTTTAAGATTACTCTTGTCACATTATTTTACTCCATGTAAGTTTAATTAAATAATGTTAGTTTGGCAATTTTCCGCGGGCCAGAAGCAATGTTTTTGACTCCCGCAGTTTAAGTAGTCAGTAACTCGCACGGGACAGGAGAGATAACAACTTGGGAGATAAGTCTTAATATTTGTTTTGCCATACATACATTTATATTATAAGAGAGACAATACTTTAATTTGCTTTTATAAGTGATCTTGTCCATCTGTGCTATATATATAATATCTTGTACTTATATTATTGTTAATATATATAATATAATTTATATGTATATTTCTTAGTCCTAAGGGATAAATACTTTATTCTTGCTTGTGCCAATCATGTGGTTACACTGGTGACCCGCTCTATATTACAGCAATTCTAACATGACCCTAGACAAGTTTCTTAATGCTGTACAGGGTTACAAGCCGTAACGAACGATCTGGTAACAGGGCCATTGTAGTGGGGGCTACAGAGCCTGGCCTTCCAACACAGTCTAACTCGGGGGCCTTGATCGCCCACCCAACGAGTTTGGGAAGTGAAAAGAGGGTCAATCATTGGTATAATCATGTGCCGGTAATAAATTAATTCACGAATAAGCACCATACCCACCAGGGAGCCACATTTAAAGGATAGGACACCCGACAAGACCGCCTCCCCCCCTTCCCCCAGGGATGCATCGCAAGTATACACCCAGCAATCGCCTCCTTAAGAACCGTCAGTCCATCGAGATTGGGATCGGCAACGAAGGTGAGAATTGACAATAAAAGCGTCCCCCCTCGCTCGCAACGTCGGGTACCACAGTTCTACAGGCGAGTGCGCGCGCCTCCCCAAACACCCGGGCGTCAAAACATTACATGTCAAAGAATAATTAATACCAACAAAAAGGTCGGCGTGAAAGACAATGAAAAAGGGAAGGGGAATAGCAACTCAAACATCTACAGACACACCCACACTCGCCAGCCTAGCAAACATACTGACATCCCAACACCACACAACCCAAACAAATGACACATACCTTATGCCAACCAATGGTTGGTATAAGGAGTTATCCATTCCCCTCTTTCATAAACCGCCGTCTTCTTCCAGAACTTCAAATCCTCACCCTTCTTCCTCGCTCCGCTTTTTCCAAGCCCTTTGGACATTGATCACCATCATTACACGACTTTATAACCCAGGACGGAGAAAAACGTCGTCACTATTTCGTTCAGAAGTCTACATTTTCAGGAACTTTATTTCGACTTACCGTCTATTCAAGTACCTTTATATACCTCGCTAGAATGCTTCAGGTTTGACCAACAACACTAACCCAAATATCTTCAGAACTTCCTTCTAATCAAATCGGAAAGATATATTTTTCCGTCATAAATTAAATACAAAAAAGCGCTTATTGGTATACTTTTGACACATTTTGGAAATCCTTAAGCACTTTAACGTAGTCGTCGTCGATCTCTTGCTAAAAGACGTGATGGAATTTCTAGGCTCTGGAACATGTGGAGAAGCTGCTCTTGTTGAGTGGCACGGCAAACAAGCAGCTCTTAAAGTAGCGAAGTCTTCCTCATTTTCAGAATATTTCGCCAGCGAAGGCAAAGTTTTGTGGTTACTGAAGGGCGTAGGGGGGGGGGGGCTCCCCTGGTGCAGGGTGTGACAGTCAATCCTCCAGCGCTGCTGACAACCTACAAAGGCAGCCAGATGCTTGATGACGTGTTAGAAAACCCACTGTACAACATACTCTACGTTGGACTACAGGTTGGCAGAAAATTGAGGGACATTCACGACGTGGGTATTATACGCGACAAAATGTGATAACTATAGTTTTATTGACTTTGAATTGGCTTTTATGAATAATGATAATTCATTACTTGAAGAGGTCCCCGACGTTAACAAAACACTCCCCTGGACGACTTTGGCGAGGATGTATTTCCATATAGAAAACTGATGTTGGAGATCCTGCAGTCGTTGCCCACAACATCCGTCATTGGAGCAGATGTTCCAGGCACCTGCACACCCCAACCCTGGGGCGCGCCCATCACTCCCCGACCTGTGTCGTCGTCCGCAGTAAAACATCAGCAGAAACTCTTGGGTTCTGAGCCATCGCCCAAAAAAGCGCCTTCGGAATTCTGATCTACACGTCAACCCAGAACACGGCAAGAAACTGAGCCAATGCAACAGCACAAATGGGCTCCAAGTCAACAGTGCTGGAAATTAATAGACTCCTCCCACAGTGGGGGAGAAGCCTTGGCCTAGGGGTGCCTGGTCGACGACTGGGCCGCGGGGACGCTAAGCCCCAGAAGCACCTCAAGGTAACCACCTCAAGGTAGGGTACAAATTACAACTGGGAAATGGGTGAACTCAGATGGGAATACATCATCTGCCAAACAATAACAGAAAAGCCACTACTTCCTTATCTCCTGGAATGTGAAGCAACCAACGACCTTAGATTTGCTAATGTTGCTGCTGTTTTAGATACAGCTACTCGGAACAAAGAGGTCCAAGTAGCACGAGCTATGGTGAGCCCCTAGTGGACTTACCTGGCACAGGAGTGGGGCTGTAATTTATTAACAGTTACAGTACTGTAACTTAGATTTACAATTCAGTGGTGTGAATACATAAGTGGGAATGAGGTGAGAAAATGTCTGTTCAAAAAGAATAATGAGATAAAAGGTTATTAATAAGGTATTATTGAGATAAAGGTATGAATGATCTTACTCAAATCGTTTTATAACTGATCAATCAAAAATAAGAGACGAATTTTAAATCCATTCTTCTGAAGATATATTATTAAATACGAAAGTACTCAAGTTATTTCCAGTCTTAATCCTTCCTTCGTGGTGTGACATTGTTACATTGTTCATCGTGTTAATTTATTCGTAATTTACACACAACGAGAACCATGCGCTCGTTCACCATGCTGTTCCCTCAGTCTGCTTTTTCCTGACCATCTATGCAACCCTACTAGGGGAAGTATACTGCACTTGCATCCTTCTCAAATTTATGAAACTCTTTGTGAACCAGTTCTACCTATGTCTGCTACCTGTCCGTCTCATCAAATTAGATGTTCAACCGTTCAGTGATGTGCGCTATTATTACGGAAAAAGTGTTACAAAATCAAGTGAACAAAATTCTCAAAAACTTATAAACAGCAAAATGAAACTTCCATCATGCCATACCTTCTGATTGGAAAAGTTCTCTGATGGATGGAATCTACAGTGACCTACATAGAAAAACACATCAGTTACAGAATATTCTAAAACGTAAGTTAGAAAGTCTGACAAAAAAAAAATGATTGGACAAAAATCTAATCCAAACAATGTGATGAACTTGTCCTCTAAACCGATATGTAAAATTGCGGTTACTGCTTTGGCTTATTGCATGTCTTGTCATTTGTCATTTCAAGTCAACCATCTGCGGTTAAGATTTCTAGTTCATTGATTCTGCTATAAAACCAAGTCACTAAACTTGGTTAAAGGTATTATTTATGACAATTTCAGTGAACGGTTCAGACGAAGCTTGCAGAGTTAAAAGCAGACTCCTCCATTCATATAGCAAAGGCTGACAAAACCAGCACTGTTGTTATTTTAGACAAGGAGGATTATATTTCCAAAATTAATTTCTACTTCAAGAGTCGTCTACATAAACCAAACAGGAAAAATCCTTTATGACCTCATTAAATCTTTCAATACTAGCTTGAAGTTTAAGAAACTTTTTGATCTTAATTTACTACCGCATCTCCTTTATTACCATATGTCTCTGACCTTGTCAACACTTATAACCCTAACTATCCCATGAGGTCTACCATCAGTTCTGTGGGATCCACATCTTAAAGCTTTCCATCCTGTAAGTTCCTAACACTGGGGGACACCAAAATCCTGTACCCAATCCTGTAACCAGTGTTAAGAACCATTTCATCTTCACATTTGACCATTTCTATTTAATTAACAAATTAAATAATGTTCAAATCAATCCTGATATCAAGTTAATTAGTTTTGACGTTAGTTCTTTGTTTCCAAAGGTTCCTGTTGATATTCCGGATCTTTATTACCTTGCTAATAAACTAATGAACCACCTCTGCCTGTTGATATCATCATCAATCTCGTTATGCCATGTATAAAAGAATGTAAATTTACTATTAATAACGAGTATTATTTAGAGTCTTTTGGAAGCAATGAGCAAGGAAGAATATTTTATCGCTATTCCTTGAAAACTTGTACAAGGAACATTTTAAATACAAATTAGTTTCTTGATTACCCCTGGAATCACTCCATTGTTTACACATGTGTATATGTAAATTCAGACGAATTTTCAGCTAAACTTAATGATCAAGTCAACTCTAAAATTTACTATAGTGAAATTGATAAATGTTCGCTATTTTTATATATACTTTTAATTTTTTAGATGGTTTAGCTCTTCTTAATTAAGGAAAATAGCTAAAGATCACAATGACAGCGGGAAGGCTGTCATACTACCTACACATTAACCATGCTAAAGGGTGTGGATATCTGAGCCATTCCAAAGTTGTTAACAGGTAAATAAGCATAACACATGGCTTGCTTATCAATGAGTGTCCCGGATGGACCGTGTCTTCCTTCTTGTAATTAGTGTTACATTTCGATGGAGGACGAGTTGTCAGAAGCTCATTATGAACAAGCATTAAAATTTTTGTATTTGGCCGGTATAGTAACATCCGGGAACATGAAGATGACGAGTCACAACGTGGCTGAAGATATGATGACCAAAACACACATCAGAAGATGAAGAGACGGCGACGTTTTTGTCCGTCCTGGACCATTATCAAGTCGGTATCTCCTATACCTCAGTAGACTTGGGGTTATTGTGTGACGTTCACAGTCTGGAGGGATACTTTCATTGATCTCTACAAAATTAGACATTTTCCACAAAAATTTCTCTCCCCCCCCCTCGTTCGCCTGGGATGCTATCTTGCTTAACTCTAAAGTTGAACAATGTGGCATCAGATCCTGTTATTCGACTTAATCTGGTAAAACTCCACGGAGGGTTCACAAGCATAACTAGACAGTATACAACTGCTGTGAACCATCATACCGGGGCTGAAACGAGTGATTAAAGAAGTAATCGACATCTACTTGGACTTTAACAGTGTATAAGGGGCATGCAGGAGGGAAATACTAGCGCGAGGTGGGATACCGAGGCTGACACACGACGAGCGGGACGCCATGCTGGAGCCGGGACTAGCGCATATTGTCAGCAACGGACCGAGAGGGTACTGGGTCTTGTGTGATACAATACATGTTTCCTCGGTATTGCACGATACACAGATGAACCAACCCCTGGCTCTTTCCCATGAAGACATTACTGAAGATCAAATGTCACCTTTCGGTAAGAACATTCTTGAAGAAGAATGAGGCAGATTCCAAACAAGTAACACTAAACTAATCACCTTTCTCAGAAAGCCTACCGTGCTAGTCTTCATTTGTTGCAGTTGCTAATGTATATTGGTTTAGAAGTATCCGAAGTTTACGACATCACGAATTTGACCAGGAAGCTGTCCTTAAAGATGTCATTGAAAGTAATGTTCATGAACAAGCCAATACCACCTGCAAGATGGTATTTGTAAGTTCTCCAAAATCCTATCAAATCCGATATACTACAATATTTTCACAAACGTTATAATACAGCAACAAACACTACTTAGTAACAAATCGTAGGGCCTTCGAGACACGCTCTTAAGCCATTTGCTAAGCGTCATCTTTGGTTTAGTAAATACCAGGTGATCTGCACCTTCTAGAGAAAATCTCTTGGCCAACCATCCCACGTACCCCCTCTCACCACATACTCTAAATTGCCAAAAGACGTATGTACGAGATCTGGTATGATGTTGCTAAATCAACATATGGGGATAAAGCTATTTTTTATTCTGACATGCGTCATTAAACTAGTGTCGAGATGCATTCGACGAGTTAAAAAAAGTCCCCACACACTGAGCGTGTGGATTTCAGTAACTTTGACAATGACGACCCATGTTTCTTCCTGGCGCGGAAAGATCAACTAGGTTTGCTCAAGTCAGAAGTTGGATCTCGGATCATTAACCAATTAATCATCCTCAGCCCTAAAAAAGTACTCTTTTACACATGTAGATGGAGAACAAGTGTGAGAGAGCACCGTCTAACCACCAGGCGACACTTACACATGCTTCACTTCATCACTCAAAACAAACAATTCAGTTTGTAACTGGATTCATACGAAACGTGCAAGGGAAGACTTGCAGTACACAGAGAAGTTTGTCAGCATTCCAAGATAAACGGTGTGTACAGAGTCCAGCTCGATCACTTGCCTCTGGTCATGATATCCATTAACATTGAGATGGAAGTAGAGTTAGTAAAGAGGGTAGCAGACGTGGAGGAGGCAGAGGTAGATGAAGTAGTAGACGAGGAGGAAGATGCTTGTCCACAGACTGTCCCATAATCCTTCCATGGAGTAGGAGAGATGCTTTGGCCTAGAGACTGTTCAATCCCTAGTAGAAAGTTATGCTCGACTTTGTACAAATATTGATCAACTTGCTATGATGCTTTGACCTAATGTTTGATGATGCAATATATCAGTTCGTCCTCCAAAGACCCAAAAGTGATTCCATGCACCCACCAAACACCGTTTATGAATGAAAACGGTTTACTCAAACTTTTTTTTAAACAGTTAAAACTTAAATCGACCTTTTAAATCTTCTAGGATACAAGATGATCAGTGCTATATATCCGTCATTTGGAAATGGAGCAGCTTAACGAAAAGATCGTGAATGGCTTGCTTAAGTTCGAGACGAAGTGTCTGGGCTCTGGAGCATATGGAGAAGTGGTTCTCGTAAACTGGTAGGGAACGTCTGCTGCTCTTAAAGTAGCCATCTCAGCTTCCTGTTCCGACTATCACTAGCGAAGCTGAAGTATTGTACTTACTGCGCGGCGCTGGTGGCGCTCCACTACTGTGGAGCGGTAGTGGAGCATCGGCCACACCGGCTGGTTGGTGTGGCCGACGAGCCTCCAGCTCTCCTGTCAACCTACAAGGGAAGTCAGACAATTGAAGACTTGTACGAAAACCCACTTTACATTTACAACTTAATCTACGTCGGGCTTCAGGTTGGCCAAAAATTACTAGAAATCCACGAGGCGGGTATTGTGCACAACGATACAAAAACAACAATATTATGGTCCAGGGCACGCCTGACAATCCAGAAGTTAGTGTAATTGACTTTGGATTGTCCTGAGCCAACAATGAAAATATCTTACTAGGAGGAGGCCCAGAGTTTCTCTCAATATATGCCCCTGAAGTCCTTCGACAACAATGCAGCACATACTCATCTGCTCTTTACTCGTACGGAGTACTGATGCTGGAGACCCTGCAGGCGTCGCCCACACAACACTTGACTCTGGAGCAGGTGTTCCAGGAAGCTATGCACCCCAACCGTAGGTGGCGCCCATCACTAAGAAACCTGCTGAACCGCCTAAAAGCAAAATTTAGCAAAAAAAATCCTTGGTTTTGAACCGTATTAAGGTGTATTGGAATCTTACTCCGATGCTGTCAACTTTGCACACGGGAAGAGAAAATCAGGGCCCTAGACTATGCTATCCCTGTCCTTATCCAGTAACTGTCATCCCTGAATAAGATGGGAAAGAGAATGAATGCTTTAAGAAGAGCTATCAGCATTCCAATCTAGTGCTGAATCTTGAACACGACATGAAACAGTGAGTGCCCTAAACAGCACTATCAGAGTCCTAATCGAGGGAATCCGTCACTGGATAACGTGTTTCGGGAAGATATACACCGTTCCCAAAGAGGTGCCCATTGCTTCGAATCTTGCTGCGACCCTTGTAGGAAAACATGAGCAAAATCTCCTTCACTTCAAAAAGTTCTGTGAAAATCAGTATCCAAGTGCAACTTTAGAGATTTTCAATGTAAAGCACGGGAGAAAACTGCGTCAACGCCCAACAGAGCACAGTCGGACCCCAACTCGAAAGATTACCACCCAACACTGTAGAAAACTGCGTCAACGCCCTAAAAGGAGTCATCAGACCCCATCCTTAGAGGTTATTAACTTAACAAGGGAAAAACAAAAGGCAAAAAAATGTCTGGAAAACATAACCCGAACAAGCTGTCAGGCACAAGACAAAAGAACTATGCATTTTTTTTTAATAATTCTTAGATTGTTTTATTAAAGTATTTTTTTATTTATTTATATGTATTAATCAACAGCGTTTAAAAATTGTATGTTTAGGGAGGGCGGGGTGTAATGTATTTTAAGTGCCTCAAGGCTCTGTCCTGGGACCTCTGTTATTCATTATATATTGTGAGATTTTTCTCTACGCCTACCTCCCTTAGGAGGTGGACTACAAGTTTAAAGGCTGCTCTTGGCAGTTAAGCATGAGTCCAGTAGAAAAAGGAGAAGCGGGAGCAAACCGCCAGGCTTCCACCAGCAGGGGTGAAAACCTGTCCACAATAGGCCGCTGGTTCCTCCTAGTTAAACATGACGTTAAAACCAATAAAGGGTAACCGACGGGTTCTCACAATCAAATTTTATTTGTTGTGTGGCGCTATGAATTGGAATTCGAATTCCCAAGAGCACAGCCGTCATATCAGATCAAAACAACAATAGCAATATCAGATTATGGGAGTGGCACAGGATAGTTGAAGGTTGACATCAAAGACTGTTAACAAAATAACAATTTATTAATAACAAGAGACTAGACTACTACATTAAAACAAAAGAATGTCAATGACGTTACTCGAACATAAGCGTGCCCACAGAGGAATCAACAAGCAAGCAAGAACTAACAGATCTATAATCACAATTACAACAAATGACACAGTGAGTTCTGAAACACGTCTCCAGTAACCTCCTAACTGTTCTACGCCTCAGTGCAGTCTACACCTGCAATAGCGGTTGCAATGCAATCAAATCAGTAGCCTTTCAATGACATCAATAACTAATGGGTTCACTGGCAACTCCAGCACCCTTCCTCAAATTAATCTTTACGTTAATGTCCATCCAGTGGCACCATAACCAACAGCTAAATAGCAACCCTTGCTGTGTGGCTGCATACTGAACTAACCTGAACACAGGTGTGCCCACTGATGACGCAATATTGCAAATTCAAAGAAAAATATCACAGACTAAGTTACACCACAGCGAGTGATTTAATTACGTTAATGTCCATCCAGTGGCATTTGCAACACAGCTATTCAACAGCCCCTCGAGAAATGACAGCAGGCTCCATCCTGCTGACACTTCGGGCTGACAACATGAACTAACTGAACAAATCTTCCACTGATGACACAAGCAAGCAATCAATAGTGACACGACTTCCTAGTGGCAGCTACTCTAATCACCAGCTTAAGGTCCTCCCGCCCAACAGGAGCGACCCCCGTAATCAGGTGGGTAGTCTAACAGTGACTCCCCCTATCACAACTAAAGTGAACACAGTCAGGCAAGGTGGGATTCTGGGACACAGCTCCACTCATCCCTAAGTTACTTTACCCTCGTCATTAGACGATAACCAAAAGAAATTGCCTTAATCAATTACAACATTGATTATGTGAATAATGATGGAAATTGACTGATCACAGCAGTCAGCAACAAGTACTACTTTAATCACAAACAAGTGTCTCACGCTAGACACAACATGATAGTACTCTACGTTAACACAAGTCCTCTTGTCACAATAACTCAAACTCTTAAATTACATCACACTTGACTCCTTGCAAGTATTCAGTGAGTAATTCTTAATTAAGGTCAAACGGACCACTAATTACATCCCAATTGAGTTACGTTAACTAAGCCTACCCCAAGTGGGTGGCTTCTCAACAGTCTGTGTATCATTAATTACTTTTACTTACTAATGAGTGCTAATTACCCTAATTAGCCTTGAGCAATTAATTAACTGTCACCAGGACCGATAATTAATCATACATAAATACGTCTCACTCCGCACTGCCTAAGCAGGTCTCATCAAACACTGTGAATTCACGGAAGAGGAGTTAATTACCCTAATTAACAATGAGTGCAACTTAATCCACTGTCACCAGACAGAATATGATTAATATAACGTATTATGCTAACCCCATGACCTCGCTTTACCGAGTCATCTGAGTCCTCAAGACTCCAGACGTTAATTACTCCACTAATTATCATGAGCCACTAATTGCCCCAACCCTGAAAGGCAGTTAGTCTCGAGCAACTGACGTTAACACTATCACTGACAGACTCTGACAGATCCTCTCCCACTACGTGAATTCATGATGAGAATGCTAATTACATAATTAGCTAGAGTGGTCAATTAATTGTCACCCGGACAATTAATTGCACTGGAAACGTATTCCCACAAGCTCAAGTTCAACACTGTTCTCCCATAACAGCCCTCACTCATTCAACAACTTCAAATGTGCACCCCCTTATCCAGTTAATTACCCCTAATTAACTCACTGAATCCTCAAGTTCTCAACACAACTTAAAGAAACAAAGTAACCCTAAGGTTACATAGGTCACACATATAATGGCATGCAAAACATAAAATAGCACTGCCCACATACGGTTGCCACTACTGCAACTCGTTAATTACTATGCCCACACAGTAATGACACACGGTTTTGCAACACTCAAGGTATACCAATCTTACTGTCCCTCTAATCTTGCAAACGTTGCAAAAGATCGCCCGATCCCGGTGGCCTCAGCAAGACAATTTACGTTAATATAAGACACCGTCGCTCTGCGCGGACAGCTGGCACTAATTCTCCCATAATTAGGCAAATTAACTAATTGCTCGCTCTCATTAAGTGACTGAGAATTTCCCTGAATACTCAAAGGGTCCCTTTAAATCCTCAACACAATTCCTAGGACAGTAATAACGTATACCTGATACACTGCACAAACCTGCACATAATGATACCGTCAGCATGCCCCCCATGCTAATGACATCATTAGGCAATCAGTCAGTGATCACATCTACTGACTCACCACACAACATAATACATGCAACATGCAAATGAAACATATGGGAATGGCCTCCATAAGCAATGTAAATTAATCACCAGGACATATACAGACCTCAGGATATCCACTAATAACCCTGCCCCACGGGCCTGCTTAATTAACTCTAACCTGGCCTAATTACATAATGAGGTACCATGGCACTAACCAAGGCTGGACGATTATACAGAATCGCCAGACTGGAACATTATATGATGATTTTTCTACACTGACTGGTCCCAAACTCTAGTCAGTCTACACACAACATCTCTACAGATGTACAATTATATCACTACATGATTTACAGTGACAATTTCCCTCTCCAGGTACTGCCCCACAGTCACCTGGGCGTGCCACATGCGGGCGTCTCAGCTACTTCCCTAGCCTGGCCGGGCTAGGGGCCCACACAACTTTTCTCTTATTCTCTTTTAACTGAGACCCTGTTACACACTGTTAAAGTACTCACGTTTCCGTCCACACATTTCCTCATTTCCCAGGTCCTTACCACCTGGCTGTCAACACCTAGCTTGCTCCTCGTGCGTCGACAAGATGTGGCCTTAGGCTGTCCTGGGAGTGTGGCCAAGGGGGTGGCCAAAGGTGGTGGCCAACATGTGGCCACTGCGTGGCCTTCAGGAGGGTGGCCACGGGTGGCGCGTGACGTCACAGCACCCCACCCCACCCGAGCAAGCAGCTCGCGCGCGGTGTAAGGTGGGTGGGTGACTGGTAGCCGCGGGTGGCGGGTGGCCGCGGGCGGCCAGAGGGCGGCCTGGGTGGCCGCGTGCCATACACACATGGATGGGGAATCACTAACAACCCCATCATACCAGAGCATGACTCGCTCTTACACTGGGGTGACAGGGTGACACTGGCCGGCGTCACCTACCACATGGACGACGTCGGGCGGAATTCAAAGTCCAAGTCCCAGTTTCTCGCAAATTTGGGCTTCGACACACCCAGGGTGGCTGGAGTGCCCTGCAACATGAGTAAACTGAACGACAGGAGCGATAACGGTGGTGGGGGTGGCAGGCCCGCCACCCCCACCTGGACACTCTTCACACCCTGGCTGCCCAATTCAAACTGACTCTTTGGCGGGCCCGAGAGACACACATCCCCCTATTTCTCCCCCTACCTTGTCTTGACCAATCAGCAGGAAGCCGGCACTGTTCCTCATGCCGCTTCCAATCACAGGTCTTCGCGCCAAAACTCGGCATAGGAGCAGGGGTGCCTAGACCAATCACACGTGCCCCTCGCCTGTGGCGTGGCGTGACGTCACAAGGAGGGTGAGGCCTAACACAACGTCTCAACGTCTCCCTTGGTGGGGGGGAAGGCAACGTCCCCCCACTGTTCCCCCCCACCCGTAACGGTTTTTGTTATACTACCATCTCTGTTTCACAGAACAGGAAAATTTTGCTGTAATTCTCTCTACAGAGCAATCACAGAGCTCTAATTAGTCTTAACTGACAGCATTTAACATAAGCTTTCATATGACACCCAACAAGTATATGTAAATTTGAAAGCTTCAGTTTCTAGAGTCCCTAGAGCGACTAGCCTATTCTAGAAACTAGGAAAACTAGCTGAGGAGATTCTACATCTCCTCACATATATAAATGATTTAGATTCAGGTTTGAGCAGCAATATTTGCAAATTTGCCGATGATACAAAAATCGTTCGGGGAAATAAACATCGAAAAAGACACTATCATTTCAAGTTTAACTAAATAAGGTTCCGAAATGGTCAAAAGATTGGAAGAGGCAGTTTAATGCTGACAAATTTAAAGTTTTAAGGCTACGTAATGATGATAGTTACAAGATACGAGCTAGAGAAGAACACAAGAATGAAGGTAACTGCAGAAAATGATGTAGAGCGAGTTAGGATTAAGGTACTGATATACGAGTTTAAGACAGCCATAGAATTAGTTAGGAGAAAGGGAGAAATCCCAATCATGTGGGATTCTTCCAAGAAAGGGAGTTAGAAATAAATGGTTGTCGACGGCAATTGGT
Organism: Procambarus virginalis; assembly: GCA_020271785.1. NCBI lineage: Eukaryota > Metazoa > Arthropoda > Malacostraca > Decapoda > Cambaridae > Procambarus > Procambarus virginalis. Next base: position 70,879 of record WNGS01164857.1, on the reverse strand, counting down.
GTCAATTGCCGACAGGACAAATATTGCAAATTAAATGCAATATCATTCATTGATAACTGGGAACACTATGAAATGAATGACATTTATACTCGGGATGGGGTGCATCTATCTAGTTCTGGGGTTGTTGCTGTTGCAAACTCTTTGGAACCTGTGGTTGGAGGAGTTTGGGTGTAAACTGTTAGTAGATAGTGGTATGGGAATTGATATGGAGAAGAGGCAATAAATGTGTTTTTGTTAGAAAAACTGGCAAAATGAACAGGGAAGGAGAAGGTCCTGAGAAAAACAACACTTAAAGTATATTACACTAGCGGTAGGAGGCTAAGAAACAAGAGATACGATTTAAATGCTCTTGTCTGCACAAAAACAATAGATATTATTGAACTTAATGAAATATGGATGAATGTAGAAAACGAAACTATTTGCTTAATATCAAATATACGTATTTAAACTATTTTACACATATTAGACGAGGAAGGGGAGTAGCCATGTGTGTGTTTAAAATTTGAATTGTAGTCTTAAAGAGGGAATCAAAACTAAGCCCCACACAAACTGTCTAGAATTAAACGAACAAACGAAAAATCTTATAATAGGAGTTATATACAGGCCACCAAACTTAGAAGAGCCAAAGCATCTATGGGATGAAATATCTAGAGTATCTAGGTCAAACATTATTAGTGTCATGGGAGACTAATTTTAGTGGACTAAACTGATTTAACAAAATGGGGAATAATGAAGCAAAATTGTCTATAATTGATGATTACTTCCTTATGCAACACATAACGAACCAACGGGTGGAAATAATATATTAGACTTAGTGTATACTAACAGTGAAGCAAATTAATGATATCGAAATAGGGAGCGAGCTAGGAGAGCTTGGACGCCCGAAACGCTGTACGTACTAGTGGCTTTAGGCATAGTATATACTTCCTTTAGATAGAAATCCAACATTGTAACTCATTGTATGTATGTCCTTTTCCTTAAATAAAATCATTTATATCTTACCTTATATTCAGACCTAGATAAAGCACCCAGGCGAGTGTGGAAGAATAATTTTTCACGTAAAATACACAAATATAGAATTGTGTGTTTTCATCCAAAATATGTATACATTTTCAGGGAAGAGTAAAAATTTGGTTGAAAATAAAAACAAAAGAGGAACCATTAAAGTATTCAATAAATGAGTCAACAGTCACCGTTACAACAGGTGAAGGTAAGTGCCACTAGTTCCGTAAAAGCTCACTAATCTGGTTCCCATTAACAGAGTTAACAAATGGATCAATGCAGATTTAAGACGCCATGACCGGTACACCTGATATCGACCAGACTAACCTAGCAGACCCCCCCCATCCCTGACCAGACCAATCACCAGACTGGAAATGGCAGGAGTTATAAAGAGCACCGGAACAAGGCCCCAGACCTCTCAGGTATACTGACAAAACAGATACAGCTCCTGCCAGGGAACTTCATGCAATCACTCCTGAACGTAAACGTATTCAACGCAATTTTAGCGTCAGGACACATCCCATAAGTCTTCAAGAGGAGGAAGATGACCTTCATCCTTAGGCACCCCCCCCCCAACCTTCCCTAAACAAAAACATCGAGAATTATCGACCCTCTCACTCCAGGAAACACTGTAAATGCTTCGAAATTATCATTCAACGGCTCAACTTACCTAGGATACAAGAGCTTCAACACTAAAATAGCCAATTTAGGTTCAGGAGGCATCTATCGACGCAACATGCAATCAACATCTTTGATGTGGTCTCCCACATACGCCAGCATGACCAGTTGGCCCTAATAGCAACTAGAGATCTGCGCAAGACCTTTGATAGCTTGTGGCACGACGATCTTGTGAACAAACTAACATACTGGCTCATAACTGGACCTTCGTCCGTCTGATCAGGAACTTCTTGACAAATAGAAAACTTACGCCCTGCTTCAACAGGAAAAATGCAGAGACGTTCTCCCCAACAGCTGGTGTTCCTCAGGGCTCATGCGTGAGCCCCGTGCTATTCAAAATCTTCGTCAACGACCTCCCACAACAAGAACACACACAATCATCACTATTTGCAGATGTGACCCACATTATAACATCTGAACCAGGAAAAGAGGGGGGGGGGTAGGGGGAGAACTACGAAGTTTTCCACGGTAGTGCGAATACCAAATTGGCTTTAACGGCGGAATGAGAGGAACTGCGTATCAGAACCAATCCAAAACAGATCAGAATCTGCACTAGTGGATGAATGGCATACTCCATCTAAAATGATTTTAAAAGATTTAGCCTTCCATGAGGTGGCACGGGTATGAATAGCCCGTAATTCATCGAAAATGTTGGAGGGGTTCGCATCGGGGGCAACCCATACTGATAAATGACAACAGTTCTCGGCTACAACATCAACCGGCTCCACAACTCCACACAGTATATCACCGAAAAAACGGCAATTTCCAGGAGCTCACTCTCAAGGCAATACAGGTATGATCCAGCTCTCACTCGTGTCAAACTGCACCTTTACAAGATGATCGACAGACCAGCTTTGGAGTACCTTACACGCCCTTAAGCTTTAATGATAAAATTAACGCCAGGGGAAAATTCAATGTGTACAAAATAGTAATGAAATCTCAGATTTATTTTCGTAGACTCCAAGACCAAAACTAAATGCATTATCTCCCACTCAATAACCGACTTACTGTAGACCAATACCGCTTTAACCCACCAATCTTAGCATCAACCAATGACATCAATCACTCATAGTCATTAAGTGCATGATTTATTTGATTTTAATAGAGAGAGATTCAAGCTATACATCAGATTAACATAAATGGTGCACCCGAATGTTGAAATTAATTATACATCAGTTACATCTATCATAACCTGGTGAAGATATTAATATGTATATATAGAGCCTCACAACCGGCACAGTGCCACAAGGCTGAGAGAACTGTCATTGTACCGTTTATATTGACTTGCCTCACTTGGCTCAGTTCTCTAAGAACATAATAAGTCTATGTGGATATTAATGAACATTCCCACAAATATCCAAAATAGAGAAAAAATCAGAAGATACTCATCCAGTATACGTCTTAATACTGGACATAAAGTACAAATTTAAGTACAGATTTACATCGCATCCCCTTCTAAGATGGGAAGCCATACACTGTGTATACCCCACAGTAATATTGGGTGGGCTTGCATGTACTAAAACACAGCTCAAATACAAACTTTAGGCTCGTCGAGGCAGCTGGAATAATGATAGATATAACTCGCCCAGGGATATAATAACCTTCACATAGGCACCTTAATGCTGAATGTTAATATCCACATTACATGTGGACCTTAATAACATTATAACTAATTACTGGTGATAATCTTATATTAAATAATTATTTATATCATAATCATCTTTGAATTAAACCGACAGGGCCAGGCGGGTGTGTGTTAGTTAACACCCGGAGTAATCTTGCTAACACTAGCCGCCACGCCCACCAACTGAACTATCTACACCAGTGACACTTCACATCCAGACAATTCAACTATTGTCAGGGAAGCTTAATATTCCGAACATACAGAGCTAAAGAATACAGGATTTTCTTCTACGCTTTCAAAATATTATGTACCGATACAACCTTTTTGGTCAGTTTAACTTGACTATCCTTATTTGGTCCTTGACAGTGGAGTCAGAAGAGGGAGGGGGGGCACCCCCCCCCAAGACCCTAAAAATAGGTTAGTTCAGACTTTAGTATTGCCTTACTATCTACTGAACTAATTGTGTTTACAGATACCAGCAGCCTTATTTAAGAGTGCTTTAAAAAGCTATTTATCATACACGAGCAGCATTGCCAGGTTAGACAATTTCCACCAGCAGGAGACGTGGGAGTGGAAGACTGTGGTCGGCAGGGCCAGGTACAACCACTCGTGATCCTACTTCAACTCAAGCTGTCACTCAGGTTATAGGCAACTCCCCACAATTTGTATACAATAAATATTGACAAACATTAATATTGAATACCACTAACTACTAAAGTACGGACTGCTACTTCAGTAGTAGTAGTCAAAGGAAATATTCTTTAACAGTTCCTTTGTTGCAAATGATCCACGAGGACTAATGAAACATTATATGCCAATAACTCCAAACTTCACAGTGGACCTGTTACTAGTGAGTGTCTGGCACTGGTTAACTTCATCATGCTCGGAGCTGGTGTGACTTGTCTTATCTCAGCTGCAACAATTGTGAAACATTACATGTTGCAAATAATTTAAGAATCTTTATAAAATGTATTTGCATTATTTTACAGATTAACCTCCTTGACATTTCAATCTTAACTGTATTAAGAATATTTGCATGAACTTTACCTAACACGTTTAAAACTATAATCAGTGCTAAAATTATATGGCAAGGTTACCTAAATAGCATTAAAGTATAAACATTCACCCTTTAAAAAGTAAGATAAAACCTACATTTAAGCCGCAGTTTATCACCGTTATGCTGTTGGTTCTTTTCTTACCTCTTATGACCACCGCTCGCAGGTGCGCAAGTTTGTTCTGCATTTGGTCTTTAAACCTATAAATTTGATCTTTACTTATAATATTGAAGAAGTTAAAATGGCATTTCTTTTCTCGTTAATTCCTAATATTGATGATAAATGTTCTACTTTAGTTTACCATACATTCGTGGGATAAGATTTATGTTATCTAAGTTTTGTTCTAAAAATTAAATTTTAATACAATTAAAACTACTTCCAAGTAATTTTAAACCAATTTAATGTGTGACGGGTTGTGGTATCGCAGCTATACTGAACCAACATCACACACAGAGCACACTAACGTGATGCATCAAATGAACAAATCCACAAGGGCCGTGATGAGGATTCGAACCTGCGTCCGGGAGCATCCCAGACACTGCCATAATCGACTGAGCTACGACAGGGTAAAAGGGTTGAAACCGAATTTCTACTGAACTTCCTGGATCCCGTAGCCTCTCAGAGGCACAAACCAGGCTTTTACACAACCCCCCCCCCCCCACAAATGAGACAAGTGAGACAACACAGACACAATGAGACAACCCCCCCCCACAAATGAGACAACCCCCCCCACAAATGAGACAACCCCCCCCCCACAAATGAGACAACCCCCCCCCACAAATGAGAAATGAGACAACACAGACACAATGAGACAACCCCCCCCCCACAAATGAGACAAATGAGACAACACAGACACAATGAGACAACCCCCCCCCCACAAATGAGACAACCCCCCCCCCCCACAAATGAGACATTTACAACACAAATGAGATTTGTTCATTTGTTTATACTTAACCAAGATGGTAGGGCTCTCCCACACATAATTAAAAAAAAAATGCTATTGGCCCTGCAGTGAGCAAGTCGCAGGTGGAAACAATTAAATCAAATAATAAACACTTTACTGAAATATTAATGAACATAAATGCCCCTGAAAATACTTGGCTCTCATGTAATGCAAAAGTGAACAAGTTAGTATGATCTTAAATGTAAAAATAAACTACAGTATAAGCAATGAAGAAAAGCATAAAGATATACTGGTGTAGTGAAGACAGCTACCATACCACCATGGCATCAGTCACACGACGTTGGCTGAAGGCGGACGACGGGCGAGAGACAAAGGTGATGCTAGAGCACTAAAGGAGAGACTGGCTCTCCAGGGTTGTTTGTTGTTAAAGATTCGCTACCTGGAACAAAGTTCCAAGTAGCACGGGCTATGGTGAGCCCGTAGTGCCTAGCTTACTCTCCAGGGAGGCAGCGGCCTTTATATAGTCCTGCGGTGATGACTCATCCAGTGTCACCACAAGGTGGACCTCTGGTCAACTAGCAAGCTGCTCCTTGTCGCTGGCGGTGCCTTTGTGTTGAGCTGCACCACTGTCAGTTGGCGGCGGCTACTGTTGGTTTGTGGGGGCAAACTACCGGTTAGCAGAGGCGCCCAGCTTGCCTCCAAGTCGTGCTAGGCCAGGCCAGGCCGTGCCAAGCCGTGCCAGGTCCCGTGGGGTACGGAGAGGTGGCAGGACTGATGACTCGTCTGGGCTGGTGTAGATGTAGACTTCCAGTACAGAGCCATTGAAGGTGAAGGGAAAAGACAGTTCCACAGCTATGCAGGGGATTCACGTGACAAATGTTTTTGTTTTACCTAAAGTGTTTTAAATCAAAGTATTTAATTACCGGGAAATTCTTTTACTTTAAAATACTTTGATTTAAAACACTTTAGGTAAAACTAAAACATTAAATTTGTTTAAAATTGCTTGGAAGTAGTTTTAATTGTATTAAAATAAAATTTTTAGACAACCTCCCAGGCCAAGTAGTAGTAGTTGTTTTAGATTTAGCTACTCAGAACAAAAGTTCCAAGTAGCACGGGCTATGGTGAGCCCGTAGTGGACTTAGCTGGCACAGGAGCGGGGTTGTAACTGGATTGTGTGCCGGGCCAAGACAACCCAGACTTTTTATACCCCAAGTCGGCCCCTAACCCCTCACCCACCATCCCTATGCAGGCGATGAGTCACAATAACGTGACTAAAGTATGTTGACCAGACCACACACTAGAAGGTGAAGGGACGACGACGTTTCGGTCCGTCCTGGACCATTCTCAAGTCGATGTCTTGAGAATGGTCCAGGATGGACCGAAACGTCGTCGTCCCTTCACCTTCTAGTGTGTGGTCTGATCACCATCCACATCAACACCGGCCGCGAGGTACACTCCCATCATTCCCACGGTAACTCCACCGACTCCAGCTCATTCTCGGATGAGAATGAGTTGGACATAGAGCTCATTCAGTGGACATCGAGGGCGAAAACTCTTCAGATAATGAATGCTCCGTAGACAACGTTCAACTCTCCACCGGTGCTGAGGGGGAAATTGGTGTTCAGAGGGCCAGGAGGCACTCAATACCTGCCGGCAACACAAGCAGGTCACAACAGAATGAAACAACGACTTTACCATCGCAAATAAAGGGTTGAAGATAATTCAGATCAACACCCGCCACTTTTTGAACAACCGATACTTACTAGATGTAGAGCTCGGCAAACACAACCCCGAGGTGGTTCTGCTCAATGAAACCTCGGTACGCCCAGATCAACATGTCAAAATTCACGGCTACACGACGATTGAAAAGAACGAGGGGCCGAACAGAGGTGTGGCTATCCTGGTCAAAAGATGATGCCCGTTCACAAATATCTATCTGCAGGAGGGGAACGCCCTGGGGATTGAACTCTCCACCACCCACGGCCCTCTTGCCATCCTAACAACCTATATACCCCCTGGCCAGCACGTCATTCCGTCGAGGGCAATCCACTATGGTGTGTAACAGGTCACTGGAAACAGGAGACCTACCAGAAAGTTGGAAGACGGCTAACGTAGTCCCAATATACAAGAAGGGTGATAGGCAAGAGGTACTGAGCTACAGGACAGTTTCCCTAACTTGTATACTATGCAAGATGGAGAAGATCGTGAGGAAAAAAGACTCTTTAGAGCATCTGGAGGGAAATAACTTTGTAACGCACCACCAACATGGGTTCAGAGATGGTAAATCGTGCCTCACAGGTTTACTAGAACTCTATGAAAAGGCAGGAAAGGGAAAGGTGGGCCGACTGCATTTTCATGGACTGCCAGAAAGCCTTTGACACAGTACCCCATAAAAGGCCGTTATAAAAGTTGGAGCAACAGGCAGGAGTAAAAGGGAAGGTGCTGAAGTGGACAAGGGAGTACTTAAACAGGAAACAGCGAGTAACAGTGAGGGGGGAGACATCAGAGTGGCGAGATGTCACCAGCGGAGTCCCACAGGGCTCAGTAGTTGGATCCTTCCTGTTTCTAATATATGTAAACGATCTTCTGGAGGGTATAGACTCATTCCTCTCAATGTTTGCCGATGCAAAAATTATGAGAAGAATCAAGACGGAAGTAGACAGACTACAGGATGACCTGGATAAACTGGAGGAATGGTCTAGAAAATGGCTGCTAAAGTTCAACTCGGGAAAGTGTAAAGTACTGAAATTAGGTGAAGGGAGCAGGAGGCTGAATACAAGGTACCATCTGGGAGGTGAAACCCTGCAAGAGTCAAATTGATAGAAAGATCTGGAGGTTGATATCACACCGAACCTGTCCCCAGAGGCCCACATCAAAAGGATATCATCAGCAGCATATGCTAGACTGGCCAACATAAGAATTGCCTTTAGAAACTTGTGTAAGGAATCGGTCAGGACCCTGTATACCACTTATGTCAGATCAATCTTGGAATATGCAGCTCCAGCCTAGAGTCCATACCTAGTTAAACACAAGACAAAGAAGATTCAGCTGTATGCCACCAGGCTCGTCCCGGAACTGAGAGGAATGAGTTACGAGGAAAGGCTAAAGGAGCTGAACTTTATGTCCCTGGAAAACAGAAGAGTAAGGGGAGACATGATAACCACCTACAAAATTCTCAGGGGAATTGAAAGGGTGGACAAAGAAACTCTTCAGCACGGGTGGGCCATTAACAAAGGGTCACAGGTGGAAACTTAGTACCCAGATGAGCCACAGAGACGTTAGAAAGAATTTTTTCAGTGTCAGTAGTTAATAAATGGAATGCACTAGGAAGTGATGTGGTGGAGGCTGACTCCATACACAGTTTCAAATGTAGATATGATAGAGCCCAGTAGGCTCAGGAATCTGTACACCAGTTTATTGACAGTTGAGAGGCGGGACCAAAGAGACACAGCTCAACCCCCGCAAGCACAATTAGGTGAGTACAAAGTACTCAACAGGAACGTGGCAGCGATCCTTGCAGGTGACTAATGCACACCACGCCGCCGCCTTCTTCAATGTCCCCAATGGTAGAAATGACGTCAACGGTAGACTTGAACAACCTCCTAACGGCAAGGAACCTAACCTTCCTCGGCCCTTTTTCCCCACTTACGTCGGGGTTCACCCGGGAACTCCGGACCTAGTTCTGTTAAACCACGATTGTGGCATCTTTCACTCTGAGAATCACCTCTGGTGGGGATGTGGGATCTGACCACATCCCGATAATTATCCATCTTCAATCGCTCCCCTTCAGGACCATGGGTATTCCCAGACCCCAACTCAGCACCCTTAGACTCCGCCCTTACATGGATTCCCTGGGTGACGATCCAGTAACAGTCTTACAAGACTGCCCGACCCACGACACAGATGCAGCAGTGGGACCTCCTCCATACCCGCATCACCGAAGCAACACTTGTTCAAAGGTTCCAGACTAGTACCCGAGCTGAGAGGTATGAGCTACGAGGAGAGACTGCGGGAATTAAATCTCCCTTCGCTGGAAGACAGAAGAGTTAGGGGGTACATGATCACCACATTCAAAATTCTCAAGGGAATTGATAGGGTAGATGAAGACAGTCTAACACGAAGGGGCACACGGAAAAAAAAAGTTCATCCCAATGTTTAACACAATAACAGCAGCTGCATTCACTCCTATGGTGGGGGTCCCCCAGGGGTCATTCATCAGCCTTGTTCTCTTTAACCTTTTCGTGATTGATTTGCCACGTCCCATCCACAATGACAATTATCACCCAATTAGCACACTATGTCATTCACGTTGTCACGTCAATGTCTGCAGGACAAAATGCAAAACACGACATGGTGATAAGGAAGGTCAAGGAGGAACTAGCCGCCACGGCAACGTGGGAGAGGGAGTGGAAAATCGTGACCAACCCCAGTAAAATCCAACTTTGCTCGATAACCTGCTGGGCTAGCTCCCTGGGAGCTATCAACATTGGAGGCACGCTGACAAGGGTACAGAACTCAACCACGATCCTGGGATATAACATAGCAAGACTCCTGAACTCTAATGAGCATATTAACATTAAGAGAACAATCGCCAAGACTCGACTAGCCAAGCTATACCGCTTCCACCAGGCCCCGCAACATGTAAAACTCCACCACTACAAGATGCTCATTCGGCCTACCCTAGAATACCCGTATACCCCACTCATTCTGGCAAAGAAATTGAACATGCTGAAACTGCAATGGGTCAAGAACAGGGCGCTCAGATTTGTGGCAAATGTGTTACTCTTAGAGTGTACATAACAAACCTTCATGCCAGGCTGAGGATTGAACCACTGAATGTTGGCCTGCATTGCCTCTCTATCAAACAACTACATAAAATGAAAAGTGTGTACATGCCAAACCGAGAGGACCCCTTTGTTGTCCTCAACACTACGAATTACACAGTGCTCGACCAGCCCCACAGGTCGAGGAGGATGTCCCTCCAACAAGGGGTGAGAAGATACATCCTCGACAGAGCCTACCCCAGGCCCAGGATCCTATGCAACCTACCACAAGAGGACGAATGGCATCCACCAGCCCCACTGTACACCTAAGTCCCATGACATGAAACCCACAGATTAAGGATTTAAAAACTCCACTCAACCACCAACCACTGAAAAAAACCAAGCACAGCTCTCCAGAAAAAACAGCGAGTGGCTATCAACCACCACCTGCACTATGGCTACTCACCGACAGCTGATCAGGAAAAAAAGCCTTCTACTAACCACCATGCATCACCTCCACATTCACCCATCACGTCTCATCACAATCAACCCCAAAGTGGTTGAGCCACTTACCTGTAACCCCCTCCTCTCCCTCATACCCTAATCCTTTTCAAGTTTTCCTACAGCCTCCCCCATCCTTCTCTTCCCGACTTATCAGTCCTATGGTCTTCAAACTGCAAACTTATCCACAAACCAGTTTCCATTTTTTGGCCAATAATTATACATTTGCAATCACAACAGATCGGTTATTCTGATCTCTGATCTAGTGTTTATGTCTTTAAATGTTCAAACTGTAATGTCACAACTATAAACACCGCATCTGACCACACGGCGTCTCTTACCACACAGGTTTGTACATAGGGCAAGTGTCATCCTCTACTGTTATGGGATCACAGAGGAAAGTTGAATGTTCAGTCTAACTATTACTGTTTTACACATTCTCGTCCTCTTAAGTCTTATGTTGTTGGGTCTTTCCTCATGTTATTTAATGTTTTTTCCATATAACTTAGATTTTATCTTATTTTTAATTTACATTAATGTGTATAGCTTTTAAAATAATTTTAGCTAATCTTGCCGTGTAAATCGACCTTCTTGCACTGAGTACATTATGAGAATCGCCCATTTTAAATAAACATGAAGATCATCTGTTCTCTAAGCAACTGTTCTTCATATTGGTAAGTTATTCCTAAAAAGCTGATCTTCATTTATCTAAATATGTTGAAAATTATTTCAATACACTTATACAAAGTACGGCTTGACAGATTTAAGCTTATTTAGGGCTTTTTAGTGATAAAATGCTTATGCTGTATACTAATTATTAAGGAGTACACTTTAATAAAGAACCGTTTTCAGATTAATTTAGCCTTAAAACAAGCAAGGCTACTAAAACTGTTAGCAAAAATTTATTTACATTTTCTTCCCAAATATATAGCCAGTTACAAATAATTTAATAAAAAGACCTTGCAGTATCATTGAAAAAAAAATTGTCCTGCAATATTGCCAGTGGAAAAAGCTTTATGTACTTTTTTTTTACCAAAGAAATTATCTTCATAAGAAACTCTCCAGAAACCCTCTTATAATATTGCAGTGTTTGCTAATTTGTGTACTGTGTGAAGTTAGTGATAATCTGTTAAAACTTGGGGAATACAATACAGAAAACAAACAATGCCATTGTGAGCAATTTTCCTGCTAAAAATGTAGGGATCAAATGCTCAACATTCATTTAAATTATAATACATTTTCAATGTCTTGTTCAATTTTTGACAAAAGTGCTCTGACATGACTGGTTGAGCCTCCTCCCCCTCACAAGGTGAACAAACCGTTTTCACAGAAAATGCTCAAATTATTTTTACTTTCAGAGTAAATATTTGATAATCGACTAACAATAAGGATACATGCAAATTTGACTTTGTTCATCAATATATTCCAGAACAATTATGATCTTATATTTTATGAAAATAAAAATGGTCTTTGGCTAAAGCTAAATATTAAGTAGAATTGTCAGAATTTTTTCTTAAATAGAACAATAACTATTGGGAACAGTCTACCAGATCAAGTTGAAAGTAATTATATATAAATTGCATTAAATGAAGGATGGGTTTATTAAGGAACACTCCTACATCTCCTTATGCACTGTACTAGAAGAGATGTTTCAGGTATACTATACATCAGTGTTAATTTGTGTTACATAATTAACAATATTTTAATTGAGGAATGGAATATTTTCCCACTAGTGGATCTTGTGTATACAAAAGGGGGTTATTAATATGTAATTGTCTACCATAATATATAAAATCGGTTGGGTGTAAACATAAGGAAGCATTACAGTACCATCGGGAGAAGCGCCTGATTAAGTGTTAAAACACTGTCTTTGATCGAAGTTTGTGCTTACTCAACCTGCTCGATTTCTGCTATATTAAAAGTTTATTCATTGAAGGTAAGACAGCTTTAATATTTCCTACCTGCCTTTGACCCTCATGAGATGAAGACATCAAACAAGAGATGGACCTGCATCTAATGGTTAAATACTATTGGATGCAAACAATGCCTGATCTTGAGAAATTCAGGAGACATATTCGGTAAAGGGCGGGTGGGGGGGGGGGCCGCAATGTTCAGTATTGTGGACTATTTTCCTGATACGGTATTGACCTCTATCGCAGCTTAAACGGCACAACGAAAATTTGCAGAGGCCAAAATGGGCTGCCAACCTCCAACACCCTTAAAAGTGACAGACGGCAAGCTGACCTAAGCTTACTAATAAATCGGCTTGACAACAAGTAGTTATTTAAAGCTGACGACTCTAGTGGTACAAATCGGCAAGAATTGTTAAAGATAGATGCCTTTGAGTACAAGTGACGATGATTAAGCCAGACAACGTCCATGGGTTATAACGATGACAAGTGGAGCTCATGTCTTAGATGACCGTCATCATCATCCCAGGTCAATCTTATTGTACTATTACTGGTTCCTCCCACCGAGTATTGGCCAGTTTTAAACACCATAATTTAAATTAGGTGAAACGTCGAGTAATGAAGACAAAAAGAAGACAAAACTAAATTAATTACAATATGTCTAGAACAACGCGAGGCGATTTATATAAATTTGAACTAAAAAGTTTTAAAATTCAGTTAAAACTTCAATAATGACAAATATCTAGTATTAACATATGCACAACTTACCTGTAGATGTTACACTGGCGCAGTAAACACTGTTCAAACTAACTTCTCTGATCTGGAACTAACAAAACTTGGGCTCTCTGGGCAACTTCCCATCTGCTCACCACAACCTCACTATTGAACCCTGATTTTTTTTATGTAATTGCCTTTTTTTTTGGCAGGGATATTCCTGCGCGATCTTTAAGCTTCTGGCTGGCCCTTATTGGGTTTGTAACTCTGCACTGTGTTAAATAATGTTTCAGTGGTCTGTCGGCCATTTCTTCACTATGCTGACATTCCATTTCATCTTCTGGTACCTTTAAGCCTATTTCCCATGCACATGGATATCCAAGTCTGATGCAATATAATTGTACTTCTGTTCCACTTCTCAAATTTCATCAAAATGTGGTTCGTATTTAGTTGAATTCTTGTACCAACCCGCAGATCCTGATATTGCAATTGCTGTGCTGTGGTCCCTGTACATCTTCTGCATGGCTCTATTTCTAATTACTTTCTTAATCTATGGTAGAACTCTGGAATGTAAATGTTTAAATTTCTTCTTAGTTGCAAGTTTTACAGCTTCGTCTGTAAAGTCATTTCATATTATTCCTACACGACTTTGCTACCAGTTGACAAGTACCCGACGGCCCTTGACGTTTGAGTATTTGCATTAATATTATAACATTTGTGATCACATGGATGTTGTCACATATGAATTCTTGTTGCAAGGTTTCAATCGCAGTTCTCGAATCTGAATGTATGATAACATGTCAGTGTTCATCAAGAGCATGTTTCAAAGACTTTTGCATGGCTAGCATCTCTATTTGTAATGTTTGTCTCCCATTTTGACACCCATTTGGGGCTCCAACTACAGAGTTTCCTGCCTTAACTGCAGCTCCGGTTTCTTGTCCCTGCTGGTCTACTGATCCACCTGTGAAGTATGGGAAGCTGTCAGATGCCAAGTTTGCTTCCATATACATCTGTGCATTATTACGCAGCAGATTAGGATTTTTTTGTTTTTATTTTTCGTCAAGAGCCATAATTTTAAAGTCTGCTGGCAGCAGGTTCGAATGTTTTCTAGATCAAGGAATATCACTATAGCTGGATCTGAGTTAACTGTTCCTAGTAATGTTGCTATGCAGTTGACAGTACCGACTCATCTTGTGAAACTAAACTGTGTTTATGCAGGTCTCCAGTCTTCCACAGTAACCTATTTAAGACCATTTGTTCTGTAGTTTTACTAATGCATGATGCTAATGAAATGGGTCTGTAATTGTCAGGTTCTTTCGGCTTAGGAATCGGAATGATGTCTGCTTTCGACCAAGAGATCGGTAGTTTGCCTTGCTGCCAAGATGCATTGATAACGTCCAATATCCCTTGTTCCCCAGCAGGACCTGCATGTGCAATCATTGGATATGTAATGTTATCACCACCTGGTGCAGTGTCCTTACCACCCTTTTTGGCTCCCAGTAGTTTTTGTTTGGTGAAGGGACAGTCACATTCGGCATTTATGACAATGCTCTCATGAATGTGCAGCCTCTTGTTTTAATTGTTCTTGCTGACTTCTCACCATTGTAGGAAGTTCATATGAAGCTGCTCTTTCTGCAAATTGGAGAGCAAGTCTCTCAGCCTCCTGCAAGGGTGGCATACATGCCTTTTGTCGGACTGATCGACCTGATACGGTTCTAATCTGATCCCGTATCTTGCCAAGTTCTGCCAAGTTGATTATGTTCATTTAGAGTTTGACACCACGCAAACCATCTCGAGTCCTTTAGTCTCGTCTTGCTTCAGATGTCATTGTTCTTGGTAAAGTTCTTCCTTCTGGTGCGGGGTTTCTTTTTAGATGTTTTCTGAAGATGTTGACTCGGTGGTTTTGCTATAACTTCATTACTGTAGAACCAATAGATCTTTCGTTTTGTTTTTCCTCGGTTAATGATAGAGGTCACTGGTGATCACTGGGTCTATCTCCCACTACGCCTAATTTTTGAGTGCTGTTGAGATTAATGCAAGAAGGGAACCCCCTTGAATGTGAGCGTGTTCCCAAGTGTTAAGAAGAGTAATCTCAGGTACTTCACAGAGCTGCAGCTAGATGGCGCCCATCTGCATTGGCTGGCCCAGTCGCACCTAACACTATGATGAGCATTAAAATCCCCAGCAATAATTACATTTTCACACGTGGGCAAGGGAAGCACTGCCTCTGCTTCTGGTTTACGTCTAGGTGGCTTGTAGACGTTGTATATGAGGAGCTCAATATTAGCCATATTCACTGTTACTGCTAATGCCTCTACTCCATCCCCACATGAAATTGGGTCTATTTCTAGCTGGGTATGGCGCTTCTGACCTGGGTGATTGACCCTCTGTCTTCCCTGTTCAAACGGTATAATAGTACTGATATCCAGCTAATCTGAAGGACTTCGTGGCTGGGAAAGGTTTTTTCTTCCAAAACCATTATATCTGGTTTCGTACTGATTGCAGCCTCCTGAAGGGTATGGTTTTTATTTCCAAGACCTTTTATGTTCCACTGCAGTATTCGTAATGGCCAGACGACGGTTTCGGTTGGTGTTGCCTGTTCTAACAGAACTTCTTCAGAATCTACGTCTATATTCTCCACCTGGCAAAGCGTGTCGCTGCACATCGGACTGCACCGATTGCTCGTGTCCGTTTCTTGTGTTGTTGGAACATGTGCATCTCTGCCATCCATTATTTCGTTGTTGATAATGCATATTGGGCTACAATAATTGTTCATGCCCGCCTCTTTTGCTGGCATCTGTGCATCTCTGCCGATCAATACTACTTTGTTGATGTTGTTGCATATCAGACTGCTTTAGCTGTTGATGTCTGTTGTACGATTCTGTTAATGTTGAGATCTCACCGCTTATTTCAGTTGCATTTGTGAATGTTGGTAGTTTTTTTTTATTTTTTTTTATTTATTTTTACATGCAAAGCATGCAATTTAAATACAATAAAAACAAATTAAGAACATAGAAAAACATTACAAAACAAGGAAAAAAACACCAGCCAGAAGGGCCGACAGTACAGTACAACAAAGTACAAAACTCGAGAAATGCATTGAAAAGACAGTACAAAAGATAAAACAAATGCAAACAACAAAACACAGGAGCATGTCAAAACAGAACAGTATAAAACAAAAATCAAGATGGATAACATGCAATAAAAAAAAAAAACAGTTACATACACAACAACAAACAAAACACCGGCCTGAAGGACCGAGAACAAAACAACAGAATGAACAAAAGGAAGTATTATAAAAAATGCAATAAGAATATACACCACACAATAAGCCACACAGATACAAAGCAAAGACTAATACAACACGCAAGCATAAAATAAAATCACATAGGGCACGTTAACAACATGAAATTAAAGACATGAAGGCCAGACACACACACACCAAAACACCCGCCTCGCCATAAAGGGAGAGGCACGGGCACAAACTACCAGAAGGCAAACAAAACAGCCAGAAGGGCACACAGCACAAAAGTATACAATCACCCTTCGTATTTGCGCGGAAACGCGTCCCGAGGGAATCGTATATGGAATGACTCCCATCGTAACCACTGCCAAGGGTTCTGACCATCCACCGGGGACGCCATCTTATCCGGGACGTTGGCCACAAACACCCGCAAACATGGCACCCAAACCGTATCACACCGGAACCGAGTGACCGGTACATGTTCCCACACCTCATCGCCGAAAGGTAGCTCAGCAATCCGCGACCAGTGACCCGACGGCATCACAGACTTCGGTAACACGGCCCCCAAGTGCCCAACGGTCAACCTCCGAGGAGGGAGCGTGGTAGAAGACACCACCATATGGGCACCAGTGCCCACGGGCACACCACCGGACGACCGCGTGGGAACCGAACCGCGCACATCTTTCCGCAAGGTCACCACCAGGCCACGCCCAGACCCACCATCCCCACCCACTCCGGCAGCGGAGGCCACCACTCCCCACCGCGGAGAGGCCCCCGGCGGAGAAGGAACAGCAGGTACACCCGAGACACGGACACCAATGTCAGCAGGCGCATGGACGTCCGCCACCACTAACTGCGGAGCCAGCGACGTATCCGGAGCCACTCCATCCACACCCGAGGCCTCACAGTCACTAAAGTCCCCAACATCGGCCCAGGTCGACGAATGCCGGGATCGTTTGGGCACCGGCCTGAGATCGTCAGAGCCGGAAGCCGACCCAGAAACATGGGCACTACTAGCCGGACGAACTGACGTCCTCCGCAAAACGGCAGCAGCCTCGACCACAGGGGGAACCGGACCACACACAACAGGGGTCCCCACAGTCAGCCCAGCACCCAGCACAGCCGGGAACCGAGGCGAGGATGCAGGGCCAGGCGCAGCAGCTGAAGACGGGTGAGCAGACGGTGAGGAGGGCGCAGCAGAAAGGCCCACTGGAGCAGGAGTATCCACCGATGGCATCGCAACATCCTGAGGAGGGCCGGCGACATCCGGGGGAACGTCAGGCGACGCCGGGGGAGCCGCAACAATGAGCGGGTCGGTTACTGCATCCCCGGAGTCCTCGTCCAGGGGAAGCAGTCCTCGTCCAGGGGAAGCGGAGGAAAATCTTCTTCCCGGAATAGGTTGACAGGAGCAACCGGAGCCGCATCGCACCCGGCAGCCTGATGCCCCACCAGGCCACACCGGAAACAGGTACGAGGCTGTCGGGCATAGTACACCCGGATGTAGCACCCCAGAAGCCGGACCGAAGATGGAATATCCGACCGCAGGCGCATCCCCAAGGTGCGAATGTTCGTCCGTCTACCGGCATACCTCCCTGAGGATAGCGTGTTGACCCTCACACTGATGACCGCTCCAAACCGCTGAAAATAACGCCGGAGAAGATCCTCGGGAAACTCCAGGGGCGCCCCATGCACACTGACATAAGTCAGCGCACCACTCCGGTCGGATATGGAGACAGAGCCGGCACCACCCGGCATCGACAACGAGCGTCCCTCGTAACGACTGAGGAAATCACGGTACACTTCCTCCGTCACAAGCTTGATGACACCTCGATGGGCAGTCACAAGCTCAATCCCGTAAACGTCCATCACAGGGACATGAAGCAAGTCGCACAGAACCACGGCTATCTCCGTATATCCAGCACGACCAGTGAACTCCAGGCTCACGGAGTTCACGCGCTTGATAGAAGGAAGGGGACCACCCATGGTAAGCTCGCCACGTCAACACGCAGCCAGCAGCAACAACAGGGGGGGAGGGGGGGCAGAAACGCCCACACCCCCTCTGGTGACGAAAACGGCAAACACCTCAAACCACCAGAGGCCAGACGACACGTCTGTACCCCACGGCAGCTCCAGGCCGACTCCCAATTAATTCCTTATGAAACTTGAGAATGGTCAAATGTTGGTAGTTTGGTGTCTTAACTATCCGACTGTTGTTGGTCGTCTGTACGTCCATGTCGCGTTGTTTGTCCTCGTGTGCTTCGTCTTGTCTAAAACTTTCTATCGTAACTGTGGTCTGCTGTGGTAAATTTATGTTGAATCCGAAATTATGTGCTTTTTGCTTTTGTTGTATTTCAGCTGCTTATTTGTTTATTTTCTGATTTGGAATTGATAGAATCGGGAAAGTTTGTTCTGTGAGAGTGGGTCTCTGTTGTTGGTGTGCACGAGTGATCCAGACGGTGTTGGTGTATGTAGCTTACATACACCAACACCAACTGTCAGTGACGAGGGATGGTTCCTGCCGTTATACGTGTAGAGGCAAATATCACTACTACATTAATGACATCTTACACACTTTATTCCCATCCCCGTCCACAAAATTTCTAAATTCTGCCTATTATTACAACGTGAGACTAAGAGCACATTGTTAAACATATAATGTGTACCTATTTATGACCTTTGCATGCCCGTCCAACCTTATGTTTAACTATCAGGAGAGGCGAGCACAACGTACTCGGCCCGAGGTTAATGGAACAACCCAACAGCTTAATGTACAAGGCTGCACAACTTATCAAAAATACCAATTATTCCGTAGATTTGTAAAGAACTTCAACAAAGTGTACAGTAAGGCCACTATACCTGTAAGGTCTTGATATAACCCATATGCCTCCCTCAAGGCTGCCTCAAGCTTCAATAAGCCAAACTGTTGCACCGTCACACATACCTGAAATTGAACATTATATTAAACACAAGAACACCCTAAGCCTACTGGCCCATGTGAGGCAAGTCTTCACAAAACTATTACACCACGGGAAACTGGGTAACAAAAATAGTGTTGAATTATCCTCCACGTCTGTCTTCTATTTTTTCACCCATACTTTCGAACTGGCATTTCTTATGTTAAACATTTTGTTCAATGTATATCTTAGTCGTTCATAGTTTTAAGACACTTACTATGAACAGTGTTAGCATTATAATGCCTCCATCAGCCTGGCACTTCAGTCACCTGCTGGAGAGCAACTGCCGTGTTCTTAATCACTATTTATATAAACATTACAGAAATCAACCCACATTCTATGGTAAATATTACAGGTTATGTTTATTTTTATTTATTTATTTATGCAAACAAGCCTAAATGGTCCCCAGGACTAGATACAATTGAAAACTCACACCCCAGAAGCGACTCCAAGATTACCATCCGAGTGCCGGCGGGGAAGTGGTTCGTATCGCCTCGGCTATCACTTCCTTATGTCCGGTTGTGATGGTCAAGTGATTTAAGGCGTCCCTGTACATACCAGTTGCGTTGCTCCTGGGAGTATGGGTTCGAGTCACTTCTGGGGTGTGAGTTTTCAGTTATTTATTTATATATATAAGCGTTCTTACATTCTTACACAGCCATTTTCACAGCATTTTGGGCAGGTCCTTAATCCTAATATTCCCCGGAATATAACCCGCCAAATCGTTTAACAACCAGGTACTGTTGTTACTGTTGGGTGAACAGAGGCAACAGGTACTGTTGTTACTGTTGGGTGAACAGAGGCAACAGGTACTGTTGTTACTGTTGAACAGAGTGAAACAGAGGCAACAGGTACTGTTGTTACTGTTGGGTGAACAGAGGCAACAGGTACTGGTTACTGTTGGGTGAACAGAGGCAACAGGTGTGTTACTGTTGGGTGAACAGAGGCAACAGGTACTCTTGTTACTGTTGGGTGAACAGAGGCAACAGGTACTCGTGTTACTGTTGGGTGAACAGAGGCTACAGGTACTCTTGTTACTGTTGGGTGAACAGAGGCAACAGGTACTCTTGTTACTGTTGGGTGAACAGAGGCAACAGGTACTCGTGTTACTGTTGGGTGAACAGAGGCTACAGGTACTCTTGTTACTGTTGGGTGAACAGAGGCAACAGGTACTCTTGTTACTGTTGGGTGAACAGAGGCAACAGGTACTCGTGTTACTGTTGGGTGAACAGAGGCAACAGGTACTCTTGTTACTGTTGGGTGAACAGAGGCAACAGGTACTGTTACTGTTGGGTGAACAGAGGCTACAGGTACTCTTGTTACTGGGGTGAACAGAGGCAACAGGTACTGGTGTTACTGTTGTACTGGTGTTACTGTTGGGTGAACAGAGGCAACTGGTACTGTTACTTGTTACTGTTGGGTGAACAGAGGCAACAGGTACTGGTGTTACTGTTGGGTGAACAGAGGCAACAGGTACTGGTGTTACTGTTGGGTGAACAGAGGCAACAGGTACTGGTGTTACTGTTGGGTGAACAGAGGCAACAGGTACTGGTGTTACTGTTGGGTGAACAGAGGCAACAGGTACTGGTGTTACTGTTGGGTGAACAGAGGCAACAGGTACTGGTGTTACTGTTGGGTGAACAGAGGCAACAGGTACTGGTGTTACTGTTGGGTGAACAGAGGCAACAGGTACTGGTGTTACTGTTGGGTGAACAGAGGCAACAGGTACTGGTGTTACTGTTGGGTGAACAGAGGCAACAGGTACTGGTGTTACTGTTGGGTGAACAGAGGCAACAGGTACTGGTGTTACTGTTGGGTGAACAGAGGCTACAGGTAAGGATTGGCGCCCAGTAACCCCCCCCCCCCCCTGCCAAAGCACTTATCTTACCACTACGTCATGGGGGGACTACAATATTTATATTTTAGTACAACGACCAGATCTGCTCACCATAATACAATAAAGATATTAACGCGCACGTGGGCGCGCACGTAGGCACACATGTGCATCTGATATTTCTCTCTGGTGTCCGAGCCACAGACACGGCTCGTGGCCATTATTAAAATATTGGTTAAAAATCTAAATTTTTTCCTATCATTCTAGGACTGGTTTCAAAATGAGCGCGTTTAGATTGCGCACAATTTGATACCACAATGACGACGTAGCCTGACAATTGAGGTTAGAACACTGGAAAGATTATAAATAATTGTGGTGATGAGCGTCCAAAATTTAAAATGTTAAAATTCCGTTTATTGTTCTATTAATATGGGACTAGCTTTAAAATGCGCACCTTTATATTGCGAACAATTCAATGTCAAAATGAAAGACGTAACACGGAAATTTATGTTATCAAACTGAAACGAGTACACACATTAGGTTTAGAGCAGGAAGATCATGCCTCTCACAGCTACTTGACCACTATGACAATCACCGAGGCATTAGAGGAAAAACATAATGCAGATGTCGTATACACAGATTTTGCAAAGGCATTCGACAAATGTGACCATGGAGTGATTGCACACAAAATGAGGTCAATTGGTATAACTGGTAAAGTAGGACGCTGGATACTCAGTTTCCTGTCGAACAGAACAAAGAGTAATAGTCAATCAAGTAAAATCGAGTCCGAGAGCAGTTAAAAGCTCTGTACCTCAAGGTACAGTCCTTGCACCACTGCTGTTCCTTATTCTCATATCAGATATAGACAAAAACCACAAGTCTCAGCTTCGTGTCATCCTTTGCAGATGATACAAAAATCAACATTAAAATTACCTCTGCTGAAGACATTGATAAACTACAAACAGATATTAAAGTTTTCGATTGGGCTGCAGAAAATAACATGTTTAACTGTGATAAATTCCAGGTACTCTGATACGGCAAAAAAGAGGATCTTAAACATAATACAGGGTACAAAACACAATCGAATCTGCCCATAGTAGGAAAACATGTCAAGGTTTTGGGAATAATGATGTCCGACGACCTAACGTTTAGGGAGCATAACCAAGCAAGTATTGCGTCAGCCAGAAAAATGATAGGATGGATTACGAGAACCTTCAAGTCCAAAGGTCCCATCACAATGGTTGTACTCTTCAAATCACTTGTGTTGTCCCGTCTTTAGTACTGCTCAGTACTCGCTTCCCCCTTCAGAGCAGGAGAGATTGCTGAAAGTGAGGGAATACAGAGAACATATACGGCACGCATAGACGAGATAAAGCACCTAAATTATTGGGATATTGGTCTCAAAGCTCTCCAAATGTACTCACTAGAAAGGAGACGAGAGAGATACCAAATAATATACACATGGAAAATACTGGAGGGCCAGGTCCCAAATCTGCACAGTAAAATAACAACGTACTTGAGTGAACGGCATGGAAGAAAAGGCAGAATAGAACCAGTGAAGAGCAGAAGTGCCATGGGCACAATCAGAGAACACTGTATGAGCATCAGAGGTCCACTGTTGTTCAACGTCCTACCAGCGACCATCAGAAATATTACAGGAACAACCGTGGACATCTTCAAGAGGAAACTAGATTGTTTCCTTCAAGGAGTGCCGGACCAACCGGGCTGTGGTGGGTATGTGGGCCTGCGGGCCACTCCAAGCAACAGCCTGGTGGACCAAACTCTCAAGTCTGGCCTCGGGCCGGGCTTGGGGAGTAGAAGAACTCTCAGAACCCCATCAACCAGGTATCAACCAGGTTGTGGGTGTGCCAATTGGTGCTCGTTAACGGGTAACAGTTGCCGAATTTAGGCTTTGTTGTGGGGGAGTCACGCCAGGCTTTTGGACCTTATATGCATACATCCATGTAGGGAATTCTAGTGTAAACACATTGATACCAAAACGAATGACGAAGCACGAGAATTATGGTGAGAAAACAGAAACGAGTATACACATTTGTGTCGCCCCACGCTCGCCCATAACGTCGCCAGCATTTCAAGGAAGTCTGCGGCGCTCACACGCCGAGCGCGAAAGTGATAATTATTAACACTTTGGTAAATTCAGATGCTCGTCGCTATATATACAACACTAGAAATCAGGCCAAGGATTCCGTGACAAGTCACTGCTGTGTTTAACAGCAATAATTAATGCCACTTTCACAGTTGTTTGAGAGCATAGCCACATTCACGTTATATATAGATGAAGTAAAGTTCACATATATAGATGAACCAAACTGGAGGACCCCAGTAGTTACAGCTCGTATTGAATTACTTTATTACTTACTATTTTAATATTCTAGACCAATAAAACTGCAGAGCCAATGTCGGGTAGATATTTGAATATTAAACCAAACTTGTGTAAGTGACCTGCTCTTGAAGCAACAGTGACGCCACGTCACTCCTTAATTGTCTTCATAATCAACACTATTCACCCGAGGACCTGACCAGGTTTATTGTGGCCTCCGACGTCATGGGCTTCAAGCTTTATACACTTCAATTTTTATGTATCTTTTACTTAAATTTTAAAACATTTGAGTAAAGCTGTAGTAGTAAAGCAAGAACGGCCACTAGTGAATCTACGCTGCGAGTTAGTTCACTGGAGCCTCACTAATGCTGCCTTCATTAGCCACAATCTCGGGGTAACTCACAAAGTGTAAAGTGCCAGTTTAACACACAAGTAAACTATCCCCTCTACTGCACTACCCTGAAAAGCAGCTTCTACACACATGTTCTCACTAAACAACATTTGTTCTACATAATTAACTACCACTGAAGCTTTGTATTAAACAGGAAACTATAAATTTAAACTCGACTGTGTGGTACATTAATTTTACTGTTATTCCAAGACAAAGTTGTGGCCGTCCAGAGAAATAATCAACTTGTAAAATAATACAACAAGACCATTCACTTGCCTGGAGACTGGGCGCAAGTAACCCGCTGGGACAAGGCTTCTCAAGGGAGTAATTTAGCCAGCAATATACCGCCTCCAGAGAAGCACCTTCCTCCACCAAGGTCCGCGCCACACTGCCTGCCCGCGCCAGTTGGTCAGACCGGCCTGATGGCCAAACTGCCTGTGTGACGTCATTTATATGACCCAACTCACACCAAACTTTCTCATACACAAATACCAAAGCATTTGCGTTTCGCGAGTGCTTTAGCCCGGGTTCGTATCCTGGCCGGAGAGGATTTACTGGGCACCAATCCATAACTGTAGCCTTTGTTTACCAAACATTAAAATGGGTACCTGGATGTTAAACGATTTCGCGGGTCGTATTACGGGAATTATTAGTATTAAGGACTTGCCCGAAACGCTATGGTGGTAGTGGCTGTACAAGAATGTAAGATCTATTGTGTATATATATATATATATATATATATATATATATATATATATATATATATATATATATATATATATATATATATATAATATATAAAAAAAATATATAAAAATATATAAATATAAAATATATAATAAAAAAATATATAAAAAATATATAAAAATATAAAAAAAAAAAAAAAAAAAAAAATTATATATATATATATATATATATATATATATATATTTTTTTTTTTTTTTTTTTTTTTTTTTATATTTTTTATATATTTTTTATATATTTTTTTATATATTATATTTTATATATTTTATATATTTTTTATATATTTTTTTTTATTTATATATATATATATATATATATATATATATATATATATATATATATATATATATATATATATATATATATATGAATAAAAAACTCACACCCCAGAAGTGACTCGAACCCATACTCCCAGGAGCAACGCAACTGGTATGTACAGGGACACCTTAAACCACTTGACCATCACGACCGGACATAAGGAAGTGATAGCCTGAGCTATTTGAACCACTTCCCCGCCGGCACCTGGATGGTTATCTTGGGCATAGCATTTTATCAAATCACCTCATTTTTTGGGGCAACACGTGAGGAACACAAATGCGAACAAGCCTGAATGGTCCCCAGGTCTATATGCGAATGAAAACTCACACCCCAGAAGTGACTCAACCCGGGGAAGTGGTTCAAATAGCTCAGGTTATCACCTCCTTATGTCCGGTCGTGATGGTCAAGTGGTTTAAGGCGTCCCTGTACATACCAGTTGCGTTGCTCCTGGGAGTATGGGTTCGAGTCACTTCTGGGGTGTGAGTTTTCAGTTGTATCTAGTCCTGGGGACCATTCAGGCTTGTTTGCACATGTATATATATGTATATATGTATATATATATATATATATATATATATATATATATATATATATATATATATATATAGTGTCTTAAGACTATGAATGATTTCTTAACATATAGATTGGACAAACATTTTAATAGAAGGAATGCCAGTGAAAAAGAATGGGTGAAGAAATAGAACACTGACTTGGAGCATAATTCAACAATTTTTTTTTTAATTGTTACACCTCGGAAAGGTGGGGTCTGAAGGCTTGCCTCACCTGGGCCAGCAGACCTAGGGTGTTCTTGTGCTTAATGTTTAATTAATTTCAGGTATGTGACCGTGCAACAGTTTGGCTTACTCTAGGCAGCCTCAGGCTTTAATGAGCATATCGGTTATATCAAGACCTTACAGGTATAGTGGCCCTACTGTACACTTTGTTAAAGTTCTTTACAAATTTACAGAATAATTGGTACTTTTGATTAGTTGTGCAGCCTTGTACATTAAGCTGTTGGGTTGTTCCATTAACCTCGGGCCGAGTACGTTGTGCTCGCCTCTCCTGACAGTTAAACATAAGATTGGACGGGCATGCAAAGGTCATAAATAGGTACCCATTATATATTTAACAATGTACTCTTAGTCTCAAGTTGTAATACTAGTTGGGCAGAATTTACAAATTAGGTGGATGGGGAAGGGAATTTACACAAGTGTGTAAGATGTCATTAATGTAGTAGTGATATTTGCCTCTACACGTATAATGGCAGGAACCATCCCTCGTCATTGACAGTTACCATATAACCCGTCCCAACCCTCCTGTATGTAGCTACCTGAGGCGACTGTCAAGTGCCTTGGCTTGTTCCACCAGACTGTTGGTAGCAGCTGTACACAATCCAACGTAACACAACCAAGATTGATCAGATAAACTACTGGGTGAATTGTTCATGGCCTCCCCCCCCCCCACATTTTTAATATAGTATCGTGAGCTGTTATGTCTGCAACTGTAAAATGGGATAAGCCGGTCTGCCAGCATTACTTGATGTAGGTGCAGTTGCTGCTTGACGATGCGGGGTGGTAGTTGGGTGTTGATGTGGCGTTACGTGATGGAGGGACCTCTACCCCTCTGTGGTATGGACCCACTCTGTGGGGCTGGAGTTTTCTGGATGGGCTGGGTACCCTGAAGTGGAGTTCGTGATGTGTGAAATGTTGTATGTCCCTGTGGCAGATATCTATAGTGTGGAACTGGTCTCTGTGCACCGAGTAATTATCAAGTTTATGGGAAGCAGCATACCGTGAGTTTCTCCACCACTATGATAGGTGGTCTTTCCCCTTGCCGGATACTGCCAGTACTGTGTCGATCTCGGATCGTAGTGGAGCCCCTAACTTAAGTGAGTGTTCATGGCGCACCCTTGGAGTTTCCTGAGGCCCTGATGCGGCGTTACTTCGAGCAGTTTGGCGCTGTTGTGTGTGTCTGGTTGCACACACTTTTCTTGGGAAAGTTCAAGGCTTTGAGGACGAACATTCGCACCCTGAGGATTCGCCTGAGGACGGACATTACTTCATCCATCCAGTTCCTGGGGTACTATGTTCGGGTGTACTATGCCCGTCAACTGTGAACATGTTTCCGGTGTGGCATATTGGGGCATCAGGCTGCTGGGTGCTCTGTGGCTGCCGTAGCTCCCGTGAGGAGGATTTCCCGTCGCTCCCTGTGGAGGAGGATTCGGTGAGTGAGGATGTGGCAGTTCCGTTAGCTGCTGTGTTATCCGACGCGCCTGATGCTGTTGTCGCCTCTCCACCGGAGGTTTTCCTGCCATCGGTTGGTCACCTTGATCCAGTTGATGTCCCTGGTGCTCCCGTGGTTCTTCCGTGCCCGTCGTCGCCGCCTTCTTCCTCTCCAGCTGTTGCGCCTGTCGCATTGTCTTCGCTGTGTGTCCCGGCCGTGCTGGAGGAGGGGGTGGATGCGGGGTCTTTTGCTGTGTTGGGCCTGGTTCCCCCTGTGGTTGAGGCTGCTGCTGTCCTGCAGCGTGCGTCTGTGTGCCCGGCCCGTGTTTCCTGTGTTTCTGGCTCTGTCTCTAGTTCTGTTGGTGTGCAGCTGCAACCCGTCCTCGCAAATTCGTGTAGTCAGTATTGACTTATTAAATAAGTGCATAGGTGACATACTTAACATAATAGTTTCCCTTGAAAAGCTTCATAGAAAACACCAACCTTACCTAACCTACTTAGTATGTTAAAATAAGCATCTTATAGCTTCGTAATTACAATTGTTACTTAACCTATTTTAGGTATAGGTTAGGTAATAATTGTAATTACGAAGCAATAAGATGCTTATCTTAACATACTAAGTAGGTTAGGTAAGGTTGGTGTTTTCTATGAAGCTTTTCAAGGGAAACAATTATGTTAAGTATGTCACCTATGCACTTATTTAATAAGTCAATATTGACTATACGAATTTGCGAGGACGGGTTGGCAGCTGGAGCCCAAGCGTTCTCGCCGTTCTTCTTCTTCTGCCTGGGTCGGTGTGGGGGGCTTCAGCGACTGTGCGTCTTTCGACGTCGACGGGGAGGTTCCAGATGCGTTGCTCTCTCCTGCGACGGTGGTGGCAGAGGTCCACATGCCACTGGCTGCGGATGACTCTCAAATTAACCTTCTGTTTTTTCTCCTGTAGGGGTTCTCTGCAGTGGGGGGTGGTTGCTGTGGGGAAATCTGGTTCTAGTTCAATACTAATAAATGTATAATTCTATGAATGCAAAATAATAATTAATTCTAAGAAAGCTCGAAGGACCACTCCCTTTATGGGAGAAATAAGATAAATATTTAAATTGAATAATTAGATTCTAAAGGTTATAATGAACTGTAAATTCAATATATTCTAGATCCGCTTCCCCATGACACATTTTGGGAGGGTCTTCTATGAGGTTAGTCTACGTGATACATATAATATATAATAAATTGTATACATGATAATAATAATAATAATATGCATACACATAGATTATGAATTATATAATAGTAAAATGCAACGTTCTACTAGAAACGTGAAAGATCTCTTAGCTGTACAGCAGACTTCACAGCGTGCATCTCGCAAATCGAATACTCGTAGAAGTAAACTTGTTACACAAACTACTGGAGGAAACATGTGATCGTGGTAGACGCTGTGGTCTCATACGCTGGTACTCCAGCTGAAATACAAATATTATGTAAATTCCACTCCAAACCCTAGAATCATTCATTTAATTCTAAATTCTAAATGGATTTGGGGACCTCCAGTACACTTACGTAGGATTTTGTCGCCAAACATCGTAACGAACTGGGAGGTAACCTAATTAAATT
Source organism: Procambarus virginalis (assembly GCA_020271785.1). Taxonomy (NCBI): domain Eukaryota; kingdom Metazoa; phylum Arthropoda; class Malacostraca; order Decapoda; family Cambaridae; genus Procambarus; species Procambarus virginalis. The sequence goes on along the minus strand of WNGS01164857.1, from coordinate 42,072 downwards.
TTAAAGGCCTCTAAAACCATTAAAGGATACTTCTCTTCCTTGCCGAACGTGGTGTTCGTAAAATTGAAATTGCAGGATCAGACTGGAGTCTGTGGATGGACAGATGCTCCAAATTAAGACCGATGTTGATGAGAAGACTTCAGAACACCTATGCAAATGGCGGTTGTCGCGTCTCTCTCTCTCCTTCTTGCTCGAAGGGGGCGCATGCGCAAAGCTCCCAGTAAGGGCTCCGAGCATAAACTGTATGGAAGGAAATGAGGGCATGACGAATATTTACGTCATAAATAAAGGTGTTGGCGGCAACAATTATTTTCTCGTAATGCAGTCAATTAATTTAGACGATATTTAATGAACGAGTAAGAATCTGGAGTGGAGATACGGTCCCGAAGGGTCCCCCCTCGTGATCCTCTGTCTGGGGTTCCCCTTCTTTCTACCCAGTTTGTCATGTCTCCTGTGTCTTCTTCCTCGTCTCCCTCCGGTCCTCCTTCCCATCCTCCTCCGTCTCTTAGCTCTCCACGCTGCCTGTCAGTGCGGGCTGACGTCCATCGCTCTCCCAATGACCATCGTGTTTGCTCTCGTTCTGCTTCTCTTGTTGAGACGCTGGAATCCGTTGCCCAGTATGTAATCACTTGTCATATGAGACACTTGTCTCCGAGTCAGAAGCGTAAGCCTGGCTCCCCTCCTTCCTCCCCGGCAGGTAAGAAGGCTACTCTTTCTTCCTCGCCCCCTACTTCTGACTCTTACACTCCATCCCCTCCCGTTTCGGTGGTCGCGCCCCCTGTTCCTGCTATGGAGGTCTCTTAGGACCCCGCTTCCCTCTCGGTTGCTGCCCTTGCTGAGGTGCGCTCCCTGGTTTCTGAACCTCCTGCTGCTGTCCCTGACCCTCGGTTGTCCCCTCCCCCTCGTCCTCCTCATCCTCCGGACCCTGCTCGTCCGCCTCTTGTCGGTCCTCCCGCTCCCTTCCCTCCATATTTACTCAGTCAGTTTACCCATGCCCCCTAACCCTGACTTCGCTGATCCTGGTCCTGATCCTGTGCTGCTTTAATGTGCTGTTTTTCCTTTTCTCCTTTGTTTCTTCATTGTCCTCTGTTGCTATCCTTTCTCTTCTTGTTGATGTCTATTCTTTAATGGAATATTCGCGGATATTTCGCCAATTTCCATGAACTCCAACTTCTTATTTCGAAATTTTCGCCCCTTTGTGTGTCTCCACGAGCCGTTGCTTGGTGCTCCTCCTGGTCACTTCCGTGGCTATTTCTTTCTCTCTCTCCCCAGTATTTGCTGGGGCCCGTTCCTTTTCTGTTCTCTTGATTCACTCCGATATTCCTTTCGTTCCCCTACTTTTTCCATTGCCTCTCCAATGTTCTGCTGCACGTGTCTGTGTGTAAATCATACATGGTTTGTTCCATTTACCTCCCCCCTAATGTCCCTCTTTCTCTTCCCAATCTTAAACACCTACTGGACTCCTTGCTGGGTGATTTTAATTGTCGACATACTCTCTGGGGTGATGTTCTGACAAACACCCGGGGTCGCCTCCTCGAACCGTTCATCCTCTTTCTTCCCTGTCTCTTCTGAATTTTGGTGAGCCCACTCATTTGGACTCTCGGACTCGCACCCTTTCCTGTCTTGATCTTTCTCTCTGCTCGTCGTCCCTTTACTTGGATTTCACGTGGCAGGTTCTTGATGACCTCCGTAGCAGTGACCATTTCCCCCATCTCAGTTACCTTTTTCTCTTTTTACCCTCCCCTCTTCTTCCCTAGGTGGCAGTTTGCTAAGGCAGACTGGAACCTATTTAACCTCTGTGCTGCTTTATCTGACCTCTCCCTCGCGCCCTCCTCCTTTTTCATAACACTATCTTCAACACTGCAATGTGGACTGTGCTCTGGCTGTCTGGTGTAAGTGTGCAGCCTTGAAGAGACACCACCGCCGGCAGACGGCTGATTCTTTTCTGTTGTTTCGGAAGGCGAGTGCGGTGGCCCATAGGACCATCCATACAGCTAAGCATGAGTGTTGGAAGTCTTATGTTTCCACCATTACGTTCGAAACTCCTCTGCCGCAGATCTGGAAGCATGTCTGCAAGATTGCGGGCAAGTTTGTTCCCGATGTCTCGCCGGTCCTTCGCCTCCATGGTACTCTTGTGGCGGACTCGTTGCAGGTCGCGACCGAACTGGGTTCCCACTTTTCTTCTATTAGCTCTGGGTCTCATTTTCCTCAATCTTTCCTTGTTCGTAAACCTGTCTTTGAATCTTGTCTTTTAGATTTCTGCACTCATCTCAGACTTCCCTATAACGATCTCTTCTCTCTCTCTGAACATCAGTCTGCCCTGGCCCTCTGCGGTTCTACTGTGGAGGGCTCCGATGGCATTCATTATGAGATGCTTTGCCATCTCCCTCCGTGCACGTCTCAGTATTTACTGAGTCTGTATAATCGGGTCTGGGAGTCGTCGTCAGTCCCTGAGGACTGACTCGATGCCGTTGTCCTTCCTGTTCGCAAACCAGGGTCTCTGAGGACATCCCCTAAGGACTTTCGCCCTATTGCCCTCACGAGTTGTGTCTGCAAACTCTTTGAACGAATGATTAACGTTCGTCTGATGTGGTTCTTAGAACATTATCGCCACCTATCCCCTCCTCAATATGGTTTCCACAAGTGCCGCAGCACAACAGATGTCCTGGCGAACTTGGAGGTCTGTATTCGTACTGCTTTTGCTGCGAAGACCTCCATTGTTGCCGTTATTTTTGACCTGGAAAAGACTTATGACACCACTTGGCAATATCATATTCTCTCCCAACACCATTTATTTGGCCTCGGTGGTAATCTCTCCTTCTTTTTCCAAAGCTTCCTCTCTCGCCGTTTCTTCGAGTTAGGCTTGGTACCACTCTCTGCCTCTTTTCAGCAATACGAGGGTGTGCCCCAAGGTAGTGTTTTGAGCACTACTCTTTTTCTGGTTGCCCTCAATGGTCTTCTTTCCTCTCTTCCTTCTGGCATCTTCTCCACTCTCGATGTCAACGATCTTACCCTTAGCTGCTAGGGTGATGATTCGCCTCTCCTTCAACGGTGGCTTCAACTTGCGATTGATGCTGTGTTGTCTTGGGGCGCCGATCATAGCTTCAGGTTTCTACGTCTAAGACGTCTAAGACTGGGCGGAGAGAGCCTTTGTGGGCGGCTCCCCTCTTGGGAGACTGGACCTAGATTCAGGAAGCTCCGTGTATTTCTTCGTAAGTGGGTTTGCTACGAAGGTTCCTAAGTGTGCCCTAAGAAGATGCTTAGGTGCAATTCAATAAGGTCCACTTAGGAAGAAATTTGTTGGTTCACCTGCGTGCCGATAGAGGTCACTACTGTGTTTCGTTTGGCCAATCAGAGAGCAGCAACATTCTTCATATTGAATATTTAGCGCTGGCTTATCGGAGCTCTACTGCCTCCTATTTACGTCGAATTTTCTTATAAAATTAGTATATTTCGAAGTAAAACAATGTTTTTTCAACTTCTACAGCCAGCACCGACATTGTAGTAAACAAATATGTTACATTTGTTGTTTACCTACGTAATTCTAAGAGATACTGTGTAGCTGTCCTTGTTGCTCGGAAGATGCGCTGACAATTATTATATATATTTACTGAATTTACCCAAGGGCCACTAACTATGTAGTGGCCTCGAAGAGGACAGAAAGCCGGCGGCTTGTTAAAGGGCCCGCCAATTGTCTTAATGATATTTTTGAGCTGGAATTTGGCATTTACGGCTTCAGCGGGTAGGCGGTTCCATGGGTTTATAGCCCTCTTGGTGGAAAAAAAACATCTGTTTTCAGTCCTACTTGAGAGAACATACTCTCCAACACTATATCTGTGATTGCCCTGTTATCAGTGACTTCATACCAAATGGTATGAGGTATTTTGAGCTCTGTAATTACTTCATACACTCAGGAATATGGGAAGATATTCTTGTGCTGCACCCAGATTTTGCCAGTGGATGCTAATAGATCAGCATTAAGTATTTTGTTCTCTCCTAATTCCATGTATGACTGGCCATCCTGTGAGGTGAGGATGTTGGCTGAGCTTGTAGCCGGTTTTTGATCTACACTGTGTGGTCCTTTATACAGAATAGGGAAGCAGCACATTGCTGTGTATACCTAAACATGTTTAAAAATACATTTGTAGCGAGTTAATCTTATACACGCTCCATTATCTCATTATCTTCATAGCATAACTAATTACAGAATCTACAATCCTTTCCCCAATACTCTCCTCACCTTGTTGGAGGGAGCTGAGGTGTAATCACCATATAACCCAGCGATGGGAGAACAGCAAGACAGTACAATCTCCAGTCAAGAATGTAGTACTCGACTTGGGCAGTTCTAGTCGACCCAAGACGCTATAGCTTCGACACAGAGCAGACAGCAGACTACGACCGCATCCAGCTACAACGCTATCGCTCCCCGAGTTCAGACACTTGCAATTCCCAATCGAGCCCCCACGCTCTCCCGCATAGAGCTCCACGACTCCGGCCTCACTCAGCTCTCTGCTCTGCTCCAGGCTTCGTCTCAACGTCTACGACACTGCTGTATCCAGGACTACTAAATAAATATGAAACTCACTAAACACTGTGTATCTAATCAACCCAACAACGTAACATAATCGTACGTTACACATTGTTTGAGAGGAGTCTTGTAGAAACAGGTAAGAGTAATTATAATATAATGTTTCCATGATTCAGTGCTTACCTCTTGTGAAAATTGAGAAGAGCTGTTTAGTCAGAGTTGATTTATTTTTTGTATTGAGGCTGGTATTTTCTAAATTGATTCCATGTACAGTATGTCTAACTATCCTGTGAGATGGGAGTATTAGATAAACTTATAGCTAGTTTTGTATCTACACTGTGTAATATTCCATATAGAATAGGGTAGCAGCACATTGCTGTGTATACCTAATCTTCTTAATAAAAAAAATTAGTAATAAAGATTTTAAATTATAGTTTGTATTATTACAAATACAGTACTGTATTATCCTTATTAAATCATGTTGACCATGGATCATTAAGATCTCATGTTGATATGTAATAGTCATATTTCTTTTGAACTGCTAATCCATGCTAATCATTCATTAAATTGTGCATTATGTCTCAATTTTTCACTTCCTTGGATATACTGTACAATACAAAAAGATAGGATAAAAATAAACCAGTAATATTTCTTTTATTATATTTTTCATTTAAATAACTGCATCAATATTTTTACAGCTGACAGGATTTGTTTTACCATACAGGTGCATTATTTGTTAAAAAAAAATTTGGTTTATTGTTACACAATGGTGCTACATAGCCTTCCCAGCTTGGTGCCTTCTTTTAATACTTACTGATTAAAAAATAAATAATAAATACATTTTATTCAGGAAAAGTGCATACAGTTGATTTACAAACATAATGTTGGATTTATAGAGAGCTAGTACATACAATATCTAAAGGCACTAATACTCATAGCATTTCGGGCAAGGTGTGGGGGAAAAACACTTAGACTAAAACTTAATAGTAATCGGGATAAGGTATAAATTGTGTTGAAAGAAGGAATAAAAAATACAAAAAAGGGGGGTTAACATGGCATAAATCAGCAGTTGCACATGTTGGTGAACAGCGTTGTTTAAAAAATAGCAAGACATGGGTTGACATTTAGGAGGTAAGTTAGGTTACATGGAGTTAATTAGGCAGTACTTGGTTTAACTCTTAAACTGGCTGAGAGAGGTACAGCCTTTAACGCGATTCGGGTGGTCATTCCACATTCTGGGTACCTTGATTTGTAGAGCACTTCTAGTTTGGTTACACACAGCCAAATTGTGTAACAGGAAGAGGTCTTGGACACAAATTTGTTCCATGCTAAATGTAGAGGAATCAGCTGAGTATTCCTCAAATAAAATAATTTGCCTCAGCTTATAAGGTAAATAAAATAAGCATTTCTCAAATAAGTAGCTGCCTCACCTCACTGCCTTACTGCTACATAGCCTTCCTGGCATGGTGCCTTCTTTTGATAATTACTTGTTCCACACCCAAATTGTATAACAGGAAGAGGTCTTGGACCCCTACTTCCCTCTCTCTTTTTTAATAGTCTATATAGTCATAATTATAGCTTTAAGTATTCAATGAATAAAGTTTTTGACATTTTTACCCTTCTTACCTAACATCATTTATGCAGCATATTTTTATTTTATGTCTCACCCAGATTTAATTTCAAAATAAACCCAAACTAAATAAATTAGAAATTTGTATGTATAGCTAAAGTACACCCTTACTACTAGGTGAACAGGGGCATTTGGTGATAGTAAATGATCCCATCAGGCAGGGCTCATCACCTTCTCTCATATTTCATGTTCACCAGTGTTTATTTACTTAATAACTACGGGTATAATATCTTGCTATTATAAAACTAATTCTACTATCATAAAAGACATATTTACTTTAAGTTTCAAGCAGAGAATGCATATATAACTAACACGAAGGACCCCTCTTCACTAGATTCAATTCTTATAATCTTTTGTTTATGTTCCAAAATCTTAAAATCTATCCCAGTGTTATGTAGTAGAGAAAAATTGAGTTATATCCAGTTTACGTAAAGCTACGAGTGGTCGAAACCACACTTAAATCCCGGAATGAACTTACGAAGGTTTTTCCACTTAGTGTAGCTACTTGAATACCGACGTAGCCGCCACGAAGGCGCTAAGAAGGAAAACATTCTTAGATAAGAGGAAAAACCTTCGTAAGTACCTTCCTGAATCCGGCCCCTGACCCGTAACTGAGGGTAAATGAGTCATTACTGCTCACCCCATCCACGCTCCAACATGCCCCCTACCCCCAGCCCCTCCTCCTCCCCCCCCTTACCATCAACCATCATCCCACCCTCCCCAGACCGAGTCTGTGCAAAGCCTTTAGTATTATTATTTCTGATCATATGTGTAACCTAGTATCTTTGCCCAAATATCATTTTAAGAGTAACGAGCAACTTTATGTCCGATGTCTGAATAACAGACATCGCAGCATTAATAAATTAAATTTTATTAATGCTAAATTAGCATTAAGTTTTAGATATTAATGTTTTCTTGCCCGAAACGCATTGCGTAATAGTGGCTTTAGGCATTGTATGTACTAGCTCTATCTATAAATCGATCCACTTATGTAAAATCTCTCTATGTATGTACCTTTCCTGAATAAACATATTTATTTATTTATTTAAAAACAATATTGAAAATGTGATCCGTGTTTTGCCCTTACATTCCAAACACAATAAAAATATTAGCACAAGCTTGTTTAGTTCTTGTATCACCTAACGTAACGTAACGTTACGCTGGAAAACTGACACTGGAAAAACTTATGTGATAACCACTGAAGCACACCTCACTTCTTTCCTGGATGACTGTGGGATATCAGCTGAATAACCTGAACATATTTTGTAGTCTCACTTACAACCAAAGTGTACTTAAGCTCTGCCTTTCCTTTCCAAAGGTTTTATATTTTTATTTTTATTTTTATTTTTTGTTTGGCATCTTTGCCTGTTTTTTTTTACTCTTAATTATTTGGTCTTAGCTAATCCCCTTGTCACTAAACCTAGGGCTTTTCTATTACCCTGTTATATTTAAAGTAACTTGGTATTTGTTTCTTGTAATCATTTATTGGAATTAATTAATAGTATAATTGTTTATATAATCATCTACCTCAGTATCATAGTAAAATATTCCACACGAATATACTTTCACCCTGTTTATTTTTACACTTAGATTTATATTAGAGTAAATTTCAAGATTTAATAAGTTTTACATGTCATCTTTTTTTTTCGGAATTATCTATTGAGTTCATTTTGTTTTCTTAGGTTCATACTAATTATAGGATTTTAATTAACCATTACTAAGCCAATTATCTTCAAGATCATTTTACTTTATGATTTATTATTCTTATTATTTTTTATTTTACATTTATATTGTCAATCTCTTCTGATTTTTTGTTTTTTATTTTATGTAACTTCTGTGTCCTTCCTGGCTATCTATTGTATCTTTATTTTACCTCTAAGTTGTTACTATTTTATTGTATTTGCTTTTATTCTTGTGTTTTGCTTTATCGTGTATCTTGTATCGTGATCCCTTTATCTGCATCTTTATGCACACTGATATTGATCCTGATCAAAATCTTCTATCTCATATCTACACCAACCAGCACATTGATCATCATTATTGCAAGTATTTCACAGCACACCAGGCTAAAAACAAACTCCAAAATACCACCTGTTTATCAGTTTACAACCAAAATGTTAGATCTCTTGGTAAACATTTTGATGATTTAAATGCATTACTCACAGCACTTGGTACTAACTTATCGTTCATTATTTTAACAGAAACTTGGCTAAATATAGACTATACCCAACTCTACAACTTAGCTGGTTATAAAGCCATTCATAACTGTAGGCCTAATAAAAAAGGTGGTGGCACAGCTATATATTACCGAGATACATTTATCTGCAACAGTGTTATTAGTGACAGAGATGACTACTGTGAATATACTTTTGCTCAGTTCACAATTAAATCCCTTAAATCCTCTTTGACTATTGGAGCCATCTATAGATTTCCCAACACTAACATAGCTTCTTTCTCAGACAACCTAAGGAATCTTATTATAAACAACAATCTCAACAAAAACCACATCATTCTGGGAGGAGACTTTAATATTGACCTGGGTAAACAAAATTGCTCTCAAGTTGACTATTTCCTTAACAGCATGAACTCCTGTATGCTAATCCCCACAATCACCAAACCTACCCGAGTCACTCAAACATCAGCCACTACCTTGGACCACATATGGACAAACATAACAGTTCCCCTTGTACCTGGTATAATCTACGACAGAACAACTGACCACTATCCTACCTTTCTCATAGCAAACATGGACATAACACTACCAAAAAGCAAGAAACTTTCATTTAGGCTACACAGTGAATCAGCTTTAGGCAATCTTACAGATGCACTTCACAATATTAACTGGGATTCTGAATTCAATAATACCCAGGATATAAATTCATTAGCTACCCTCTTCCTCTCCAAAACTCTCAGTCTCTACAACCTTCATTGTCCCCTTCTTACCAAGCAAGTAACTGACAAAAGATTAAACAATCCATGGCTCACAAGTGGCATTCTCAACTCAATCAACAAGAAACACGAATATGAAAAGAAACTTAGGATTGGCCTAGTTTCAAAGGAAGTGGCTAAAAGGTACTCATCAATGCTTACCAGTATCATAAGAAAGGCAAAACTAGCATATTATGTGAATAGATTCAATGAAGCAAAAGGTAACATGAAAAGCACTTGGAAAACAATCTCTAGTATCCTAGGAACTAAGCAACACTCACATAACCAAATAAAGCTCTACAAGGATGGGGATATACTGTCAACTGATTTAGAAATGGCAAATGAATTTAATAGTTTCTTTTCATCGGTTGGTGCTAATCTTGCCAGTAAAATCCCACAGACTCAGACACATATTAACACATATCTCTCAGGCAGCTATCCAAACTCTCTTCTCCTTTCACCAATCAGCCCGGCAGATGTTGTGTCCATCATACACTCTCTAAAAACCAAGGCAGGGAACACCAGTGAAATTCCGTCCATTGTATACAAGAGAGCCTCCCATGCCCTTGCCTCACCCATAGCCCTACTGTTCAACAAATCTATAGAGTGTCACACCTTCCCTGATATCCTCAAAAAAGCAAGAGTAACGCCAGTCCATAAAGGAGGCAATCCGGCGGACATAAATAATTATAGACCAATATCAAATCTACCCATTCTATCAAAAATATTTGAAAAAATTATTTACAAACAGCTCTATTCCTACCTCGTAAAATTCGACATACTCAGCCCCTGCCAGTTTGGCTTCCGGTCCCAAAAGAGCACCAACGATGCAATCATTAGTCTCCTTGACGTAATCTACTCAGCCCTTGACAAAAATGAGTTTCCAATTGGACTCTTCATTGACCTAAGAAAAGCCTTTGATACTGTTAATCACAACTACCTCTTACTTAAACTTCAGCATTATGGAATCCGTGGCCTTGCCCTTGACTACATCCGATCCTATCTTAGTGACAGACACCAATATGTAACCATCAATGATACAACTTCTTCCACTCTACCAATTACCGTTGGAGTGCCACAGGGCAGTATCTTAGGACCTCTTCTATTTCTTATATATATAAATGATCTGCCTAATGTCTCTAATATTCTCAAACCTATATTGTTTGCTGATGATACTACCCTTATCTATTCAGACCTCAACCCACATACACTAAATAATGTTGTGAATAATGAATTAAAAAAAGTCCACTTCTGGATGTCAACTAACAAACTAACATTAAACATTGAAAAGACTTACTACATCTTATTTGGAAGCAAATCATCAAATGCAATTCAGCTACAGATAGACAATATTAACATCAGTAATAAAAATGATGGCAAGTTTCTTGGCCTATTCCTAGACAAGAGACTCAACTTCAGCACCCACATACAACACATAACTAAGAAAGTCTCTAAAACAGTTGGTATACTCTCCAAAATCAGATATTATGTTCCTAACTCCGCTCTCCTCTCACTATATTATGCACTAATCTACCCCTATCTTAATTATGGTATCTGTGCATGGGGGTCTACCACTGCAAACCACCTTAAGCCCATCATCACGCAGCAAAAATCTGCTATCAGAATAATAACTAACTCAGCTTTTAGACAACATTCAGCTCCCTTGTTTAAATCTCTAAACTTGCTAAATATTAACTCCCTCCACACATTCTCTTGTGTCAACTACATTTACAAAACCCTGTTTTTAAATGCAAACCATGCTCTGAAACTCTCCCTGGATGGATGTAATAGGACCCATTTTCACCACACCAGAAATAAATATCTCTTTGATATCCCCAGGGTCAAACTTAATCTGTGTAAACACTCTATGCAAATTAAGGGACCTAGTCTATGGAACTCACTCCCTAGTGAATTGAAAAACTGTAAAAGTTTTGCCTTATTTAAAAACAAAACCAAAAAGTACCTGATTTCATCTTCTTAGTTTCCTACACTGAGCTTTAAATTTGCTCTGTACCTAGTGTTACCCAATCTCCTAATTTTTATGTATTTAACCCTACCAACCTTATCATTGTGTTCATTGCTGTCTTCTTTTATGTGCTAGCCATATGCTGTTTTGTGCCTACCAATTTTTGTCAACTACCATTCAAGCTGTCATTGCAATCAATCTTAGCTGCCTATGTGCTTTAATCCACTGTACCTACAATTTTCTCTATTTTTTTTTCTTGCCATGTATCTGTTATCATTTTTTTATAAATCTTGCAAGTATTTACCTACTTAAAATTTTCTTAGATTAAGGACCTGCCCGAAACGCTGCGCGTACTAGTGGCTTTACAAGACTGTAATTACCATTTTATGTATCCACACATTCCCAATGTACCTTCTTGTATATGCATAAATAAATAAATAAATAAATAAACGTTTATTCAATAACTGGTAGACACAACATAATGTAGCTTCATATTTATCATGGTAAAACAAACATAAACATCGGGGTCTGTCCTCCGCTATACTTCAAATGCGCCATTCATTCTCTCTCCGCCTTAGGTGGGCAATGTTCCCCACATACAAATTCCAAGCAAAGTAAACATATATAAGACTAATGTAGAAAAACATAGTCTTGATACTATTATTAAATTGACTTGTTCATTATCCCGAGTTCAAGGCTGTCTCCAAGACCTACATTATCCAAGTGTAAACAGCAATCGATGAGAATAAGACCAGATGAGTCGATAGTGAAATAGTTAGCTATGTGCTATGTCTGTTTTCAGTTCTTGTAACACAGTCAATGTAGCGTAATGTGGGAAAATAGACTTTCTGCTGTCCAAATAAAAAAATAACCTTTGAAAATGTATGAGTATCTGCTCAATCTCCATCCCCCCCTCTTCATCCAACATCAAATATTGCTGTGCAGACCTTGTAACACACAGTCAATGCAGCATAATGTGGGAAAATAGACCTTCTGCTGCCTAAATAAATAGCATTTTTTGAAAAAACGACGTCAGGTTGGTCTTATGCCATTAGGACTGTATTGCACTGTGCGCAACAGACTCGAAATATCATAGCAAGACAATGTCGCGGAATGTTCAACGCTCTTATACTGAAGGAGTGAGCGAGGCACTTAGTAACGTAATGTGGAAATCAACTTACTGTCCGTTGTCCAAATATCATTATTGAAATGTGAACCACGTTTAGCCAAACACAATATCTCCATTACATCTCTTACCATATAAATATTACTGTCTACCCACAACCTTCACCTCTGTAACCATCTTTACTACCCACAACCTTCACCTCTGTAACCATCTTTACTACACACAACCTTCACCACTGTAACCATCTTTACTACACACAACTTTCACCTCTGTAACCATCTTTACTACACACAACCTTCACCACTGTAACCATCTTTACTACACACAACCTTCACCACTGTAACCATCTTTAATACACACAACCTTCACCACTGTAACCATCTTTACTACACACAACCTTCACCACTGTAACCATCTTTACTACACACAACCTTCACCACTGTAACCATCTTTACTACACACAACCTTCACCACTGTAACCATCTTTACTACACACAACCTTCACCACTGTAACCATCTTTACTACACACAACCTTCATCACTGTAACCATCTTTACTACACACAACCAGCATCACTGTAACCATCTTTACTACACACAACCTTCACCACTGTAACCATCCTTACTACACACAACCTTCACCACTGTAACCATCTTTACTACACACAACCTTCACCACTGTAACCATCTTTACTACACACAACCTTCATCACTGTTACCATCTTTACTACACACAACCTTCACCACTGTAACCATCTTTACTACACACAACCAGCATCACTGTAACTATCTTTACTACACACAACCTTCACCACTGTAACCATCTTTACTACACACAACCTTCACCACTGTAACCATCTTTACTACACACAACCTTCACCACTGTAACCATCTTTACTACACACAACCAGCATCAATGTAATCATCTTTACTACACACACCCGGCATCACTGTAACCATCCTAAATGTACAGTTTTCATTACTGTATCCTTATTAGGCACAAACATCATCACTGTAACTATCTTTACTACGAACAACCAGCATCATTGTAACCATATTTACTGTACAGTTTTTATTAATGTTACCTTTATTAGGCACAAACATCATTAATTTAACCATGTTTACTGTACAGGTTTTCATTATTGTAACCTTTATTAGGCACAAACATCATCACTGTAACCATCTTTACTACACAAGAACGTAACCATTTCTTGACCAAAACAATAATTTTAGGACAAATTGTTAAATTGTTACACATTTAATTTTCAGCTTCAAAAATCAAGGAATAAGGAAACAACAGTTAAATAACTCAGATAAAATATTTTATTTTACCCAAGGAATAAGTTCAATTATTTTTATGATAAAAATTTATTTTGTTGAATTTCAATATTTTGGCTTTTAGTTCCTTTTTCCGTTTTCGTTCTTTATTATGTTCCTGCTGATGCTTTTTATCTTTTTCTTGTCCATGCTGCTTATCTTTTTCTTGTCCCTGCATCACGTCTGCCTGCCGTTGTTCTTCGTGGTTCTGCCGGTGTTCTTTCTTCCGTGGGTTCTTCTCCACCTTCTGAAGTTTGGTCTTCATGCGTGCGAGCTTCTCTGCGAGAGCACTGGGCACTGACCCCACCACTCCCTGCCTGGCTCGCTTGATTCGTGGGTCATGTGACCCCGGGGGAACAACCTCTGCATACCTGCGTTTCACAGATGACCCTGGCTCATATCCTCCATCATGACCTATGAGCCAAGGCGGGACCCCTTCTCCATAACCTTCAGGCAAGTCAGGGTTCCTGCCAGACTCATCCATCCTTGACTGAGGTCTAAGTAAAGAGTCTCAAACTGCCTGAGGCTCAGGTAAATATCCCAGATAGTGAATATTTAGTCAAGGTGATAGTGTTTCTAGCCTAAGGTAAGGGAATTATCAGGAGAAAGCGCTAAGGCATTGCGACTATACGTCACTTGCAAAGGATAAGGGGAATAAGTAACTAGGATATGATAGAGGAAAGGAATGGTGCACAACCACTTCGACGGTGCTATTCTTGTTTCAGTGAGTGGAGGTGGTACAATGTTTAAATAGTAACCCAATCCTCATGTTTGTCATGGAGACGATGATTAAAGTACTCATGACAAAGCTGCGAGTGAAATACTGAAGATAAAAATGCCAAGAAGTAGTCAAGAAAAAGATTTATTGTGAGAAAGTGTCAAGATGATAGTCACTGAGCAGTGATGATATGGGCACTGCTGGACATGGTTCCTAGGTTATCTTGAGACGATTTTGGGGCGTTGGGGCCCTGTCCTCGACCAGGCCTCCACCCCCAGGAAGCAGCCCGTGACAGCTGACTAACACCCAGGTACCTATTTTACTGCTAGGTAACAGGGGCATAGGGTGAAAGACTCTCTGCGCATTGTTTCTCGCCGGCGCCTGAGATCGAACCCAGGACCACAGGATCTCAAGTCCCGCGTGCTGTCCGCTCGGCCGACCGGCTCCCATGGTGTTGTCAAGAGTTAGACGGTGGCAGCTTAATAGTGAATATGGCAATACTGTAGATGTTGGCACTGCTGGCAATGGTGTTGTCAGAAGTTAGACGCTGGCAGCTTGTAATGGGAGTGTAATAGTCATGGTGATGATGTTGGGAGTGTAATAGTCATGGTGATGATGTTAGGAGTGTAATAGTCATGGTGAAGATGTTGGGAGTGTAATAGTCATGGTGACGATGTTGGGGGTGTAATAGTCATGGTGATGATGTTGGGAGTGTAATAGTCATGGTGACGATGTTGGGAGTGTAATAGTCATGGTGACGATGTTGGGAGTGTAATAGTCATGGTGATGATGTTGGGAGTGTAATAGTCATGGTGACGATGTTGGGAGTGTAATAGTCATGGTGACGATGTTGGGAGTGTAATAGTCATGGTGACGATGTTGGGAGTGTAATAGTCATGGTGATGATGTTGGGAGTGTAATTGTCATGGTGATGATGTTGGGAGTGTAATAGTCATGGTGATGATGTTGGAAGTGTAATAGTCATGGTGATGGTGTTGGAGAGTAATAGTCATGGTGATGATGTTGGGAGTGTAAGTCATGGTGACGATGTTGGGAGTGTAATAGATATGGTGATGATGATGGGAGTGTAATAGTCATGGTGATGATGTTGGGAGTGTAATAGTCATGGTGACGATGTTGGGAGTGTAATAGATATGGTGATGATGATGGGAGTGTAATAGTCATGGTGATGATGTTGGGAGTGTAATAGTCTTGGTGATGATGTTGGGAGTGTAATAGTCATGGTGATGATGTTGGGAGTGTAATAGTCATGGTGATGATGTTGGGAGTGTAATAGATATGGTGATGATGATGGGAGTGTAATAGTCATGGTGATGATGTTGGGAGTGTAATAGTCTTGGTGATGATGTTGGGAGAGTAATAGTCATGGTGACGATGTTGGGAGTGTAATAGTCATGGTGACGATGTTGGGAGTGTAATAGTCATGGTGACGATGTTGGGAGTGTAATAGTCATGGTGACGATGTTGGGAGTAAAATAGTCATGGTGACGATGTTGGGAGTGTAATAGACATGGTGATGATGTTGGGAGTGTAATAGTCATGGTGATGATGTTGGGAGTGTAATAGTCTTGGTGATGATGTTGGGAGTGTAATAGTCATGGTGACGATGTTGGGAGTGTAATAGTCATGGTGATGATGTTAGAAGTGTAATAGTCATGGTGATGATGATGGGAGTGTAATAGTCATGGTGACGATGTTGGGAGTGTAATAGTTATGGTGAAGATGTTGGAAGTGTAATAGTCATGGTGACGATGTTGGGAGTGAAATAGACATGGTGATGTTGGGAGTGTAATAGTCATGGTGATGATGTTGGGAGTGTAATAGTCATGGTGATGATGTTGGGAGTGTAATAGTCATGGTGATGATGTTGGGAGTGTAATAGTCATGGTTATGATGTTGGGAGAGTAATAGTTATGGTGATGATGTTGGGAGTGTAATAGTCATGGTGACGATGTTGGGAGTGTAATAGTCATGGTGATGATGTTGGGAGTGTAATAGTCATGGTGACGATGTTGGGAGTGTAATAGTCATGGTGATGATGTTGGGAGTGTAATAGTCATGGTGACGATGTTGGGAGTGTAATAGTCATGGTGCCGATGTTGGGAGTGTAATAGTCATGGTGCCGATGTTGGGAGTGTAATAGTTATGGTGAAGATGTTGGGAGTGTAATAGTCATGGTGATGATGTTGGGAGTGTAATAGTCATGGTGACGATGTTGGGAGTGTAATAGTCATGGTGACGGTGTTGGGAGTGTAATAGTTATGGTGACGATGTTGGGAGTGTAATAGTCATGGTGACGATGTTGGGAGTGTAATAGTCATGGTGATGATGTTGGGAGTGTAATAGTTATGGTGACGATGTTGGGAGTGTAATAGTCATGGTGATGATGTTGGGAGAGTAATAGTTATGGTGACGATGTTGGGAGTGTAATAGTCATGGTGATGATGTTGGGAGTGTAATAGTCATGGTGATGATGTTGGGAGTGTAATAGTCATGGTGACGATGTTGGGAGTGTAATAGTCATGGTGCCGATGTTGGGAGTGTAATAGTCATGGTGCCGATGTTGGGAGAGTAATAGTTATGGTGAAGATGTTGGGAGTGTAATAGTCATGGTGATGATGTTGGGAGTGTAATAGTTATGGTGACGATGTTGGGAGTGTAATAGTCATGGTGATGATGTTGGGAGTGTAATAGTTATGGTGACGATGTTGGGAGTGTAATAGTCATGATGACGATGTTGGGAGTGTAATAGTCATGGTGATGATGTTGGGAGTGTAATAGTTATGGTGACGATGTTGGGAGTGTAATAGTCATGGTGATGATGTTGGGAGTGTAATAGTTATGGTGACGATGTTGGGAGTGTAATAGTCATGGTGACGATGTTGGGAGTGTAATAGTCATGGTGCCGATGTTGGGAGTGTAATAGTCATGGTGCCGATGTTGGGAGTGTAATAGTTATGGTGAAGATGTTGGGAGTGTAATAGTCATGGTGATGATGTTGGGAGTGTAATAGTCATGGTGATGATGTTGGGAGTGTAATAGTCATGATGACAATTTTGGGAGTGTAAAAGTCATGGTGACGATGTTGGGAGTGTAATAGTCATGGTGACGATGTTGGGAGTGTAATAGTCATGGTGATGATGTTGGGAGTGTAATAGTTATGGTGACGATGTTGGGAGTGTAATAGTCATGGTGACGATGTTGGGAGTGTAATAGTCATGGTGATGATGTTGGGAGTGTAATAGTCATGGTGACGATGTTGGGAGTGTAATAGTCATGGTGACGATGTTGGGAGTGTAATAGTCATGGTGACGATGTTGGGAGTGTAATAGTCATGGTGACGATGTTGGGAGTGTAATAGTCATGGTGAGTGTAGTTTTCATTGCTGTAACGTTTACTACGCACAACCTCTATCGGTGTTACTAACTTAACTGCACAGTTTTATCACTGTAACATTTACTAGACTACTAGATCATTACTGTAAACTTTACTAGATGAATACAACACTGTAACCATCTTTACTACACACAACCTTCATCATTGTAACCATCTTTACTACACACAACCTTCACCACTGTAACCATCTTTACTACACACAACCTTCATCACTGTAACCATCTTTACTACACACAACCTTCACCACTGTAACCATCTTTACTACACACAACCTTCACCACTGTAACCATCTTTACTACACACAACCTTCACCACTGTAACCATCTTTACTACACACAACCTTCACCACTGTAACTATCTTTACTACACACAACCTTCATCACTGTAACCATCTTTACTACAGAAAATCTTCATCACTGTAACCATCTTTACTACAGACAATCTTCATAACTGTAACCATCTTTACAACACACAACCTTCACTACTGTAACCATCTTTACAACACACAACCTTCACCACTGTAACCATCTTTACTACACACAACCTTCATCACTGTAACCATCTTTACTACACACAACCTTCACCACTGTAACCATCTTTACTACACACAACCTTCATCACTGTAACCATCTTTACTACACACAACCTTCACCACTGTAACCATCTTTACAACACACAACCTTCACCACTGTAACCATCTTTACTACACACAACCTTCACCACTGTAATCATCTTTACTACACACAACCTTTGCCACTGTAACCATCTTTACTACACACATCCTTCACCACTGTAACCATCTTTACTACACACAACCTTCATCACTGTAACCATCTTTACTACACACACCCGGCATCACTATAACCATCCTATATGTACAGTTTTCATTACTGTAACCTTATTAGGCACAAACATCATCACTGTAACCATCTTCACTACACACAACCGGCATCACTGTAACCATCTTTACTACACACAACCAGCATCACTGTAAGCATCTTTACTACACACACCCGGCATCACTGTAACCATCTTTACTACACACAACCTTCATCACTGTAACCATCTTTACTACACACAACCAGCATCAATGTAACCATCTTTACTACACACACCCGGCATCACTGTAACTATCCTAAATGTACAGTTTTCATTACTGTATCCTTATTAGGCACAAACATCATCACTGTAACCATCTTTACTACAGAAAATCTTCATCACTGTAACCATCTTTACTACAGACAATCTTCATAACTGTAACCATCTTTACAACACACAACCTTCACCACTGTAACCATCTTTACAACACACAACATTCACTACTGTAACCATCTTTACTACACACAACCTTCACCACTGTAACCATCTTTACTACACACACACGGCATCACTGTAACCATCTTTACTACACACAACCAGCATCACTGTAACCATCTTTACTACACACAACCAGCATCACTGTAACCATCTTTTCTACACACAACCAGCATCAATGTAATCATCTTTACTACACACACCCGGCATCACTGTAACCATCTTAAATGTATAGTTTTCATTACTGTATCCTTATTAGGCACAAACATCATCACTGTAACTATCTTTACTACGAACAACCAGCATCATTGTAACCATATTTACTGTACAGTTTTTATTAATGTTACCTTTATTAGGCACAAACATCATTAATTTAACCATGTTTACTGTACAGGTTTTCATTATTGTAACCTTTATTAGGCACAAACATCATCACTGTAACCATCTTTACTACACAAGAACGTAACCATTTCTTGACCAAAACAATAATTTTAGGACAAATTGTTAAATTGTTACACATTTAATTTTCAGCTTCAAAAATCAAGGAATAAGGAAACAACAGTTAAATAACTCAGATAAAATATTTTATTTTACCCAAGGAATAACTTCAATAATTTTTAAGATAAAAATTTATTTTGTTGAATTTCAATATTTTGGCTTTTAGTTCCTTTTTCCGTTTTCGTTCTTTATTATGTTCCTGCTGATGCTTTTTATCTTTTCCTTGTCCATGCTGCTTATCTTTTCCTTGTCCGTGCTGCTTATCTTTTTCTTGTCCCTGCATCACGTCTGCCTGCCGTTGTTCTTCGTGGTTCTGCCGGTGTTCTTTCTTCCGTGGGTTCTTCTCCACCTTCTGAAGTTTGGTCTTCATGCGTGCGAGCTTCTCTGCGAGAGCACTGGGCACTGACCCCACCACTCCCTGCCTGGCTCGCTTGATTCGTGGGTCATGTGACCCCGGGGGAACAACCTCTGCATACCTGCGTTTCACAGATGACCCTGGCTCATATCCTCCATCATGACCTATGAGCCAAGGCGGGACCCCTTCTCCATAACCTTCAGGCAAGTCAGGGTTCCTGCCAGACTCATCCATCCTTGACTGAGGTCTAAGTAAAGAGTCTCAAACTGCCTGAGGCTCAGGTAAATATCCCAGATAGTGAATATTTAGTAAGGTGATAGTGTTTCTAGCCAAAGGTAAGGGAATTATCAGGAGAAAGCGCTAAGGCATTGCGACTATACGTCACTTGCAAAGGATAAGGGGAATAAGTAACTAGGATATGATAGAGGAAAGGAATGGTGCACAACCACTTCGACGGTACTATTCTTGTTTCAGTGAGTGGAGGTGGTACAATGTTTAAATAGTAACCCAATCCTCATGTTTGTCATGGAGACGATGATTAAAGTACTCATGACAAAGCTGCGAGTGAAATACTGAAGATAAAAATGCCAAGAAGTAGTCAAGAAAAAGATTTATTGTGAGAAAGTGTCAAGATGATAGTCACTGAGCAGTGATGATATATGCACTGCTGGACATGGTTCCTAGGTTATCTTGAGATGATTTTGGGGCTTTGGGGCCCTGTCCTCGACCAGGCCTCCACCCCCAGGAAGCAGCCCGTGACAACTGACTAACACCCAGGTACCTATTTTACTGCTAGGTAACAGGGGCATAGGGTGAAAGACACTCTGTGCATTGTTTCTCGCCGGCGCCTGGGATCGAACCCAGGACCACAGGATCACAAGTCCCGCGTGCTGTCCGCTCGGCCGACCGGCTCCCATGGTGTTGTCAAGAGTTAGACGGTGGCAGCTTAATAGTGAATATGGCAATACTGTAGATGTTGGCACTGCTGGCAATGGTGTTGTCAGAAGTTAGACGCTGGCAGCTTGTAATGGGCGTGTAATAGTCATGGTGACGATGTTGGGAGTGTAATAATCATGGTGATGATGTTGGGAGTGTAAGTCATGGTGACGATGTTGGGAGTGTAATAGATATGGTGATGATGATGGGAGTGTAATAGTCATGGTGACGATGTTGGGAGTGTAATAGTCATGGTGACGATGTTGGGAGTGTAATAGATATGGTGATGATGATGGGAGTGTAATAGTCATGTTGACGATGTTGGGAGTGTAGTAGTCTTGGTGACGATGTTGGGAGTGTAATAGTCATGGTGACGATGTTGGGAGTGTAATAGTCATGGTGATGATGTTGGGAGTGTAATAGTCATGGTGATGATGTTGGGAGTGTAATAGTCATGGTGATGATGTTGGGAGTGTAATAGTCATGGTGATGAAGTTGGGAGTGTAATAGTCATGGTGACGATGTTGGGAGTGTAATAGTCATGGTGATGATGTTGGGAGAGTAATAGTTATGGTGACGATGTTGGGAGTGTAATAGTCATGGTGATGATGTTGGGAGTGTAATAGTCATGGTGATGATGTTGGAAGTGTAATAGTCATGGTGATGATGTTGGGAGTGTAATAGTCATGGTGACGATGTTGGGAGTGTAATAGTCATGGTGATGATGTTGGGAGTGTAATAGTCATGGTGATGATGTTGGGAGAGTAATAGTTATGGTGACGATGTTGGGAGTGTAATAGTCATGGTGATGATGTTGGGAGTGTAATAGTCATGGTGATGATGTTGGGAGTGTAATAGTCATGGTGACGATGTTGGGAGAGTAATAGTCATGGTGATGATGTTGGGAGTGTAATAGTCATGGTGACGATGTTGGGAGAGTAATAGTCATGGTGATGATGTTGGGAGTGTAATAGTTATGGTGATGATGTTGGGAGTGTAATAGTCATGGTGACGATGTTGGGAGTGTAATAGTTATGGTGATGATGTTGGGAGTGTAATAGTCATGGTGACGATGTTGGGAGTGTAATAGTCATGGTGACGATGTTGGAGTGTAATAGTCATGGTGACGATGTTGGGAGTGTAATAGTCATGGTGATGATGTTGGGAGAGTAATAGTCATGGTGACGATGTTGGGAGTGTAATAGTCATGGTGACGATGTTGGGAGTGTAATAGTCATGGTGACGATGTTGGGAGTGTAATAGTCATGGTGAGTGTAGTTTTCATTGCTGTAACTTTTACTACGCACAACCTCTATCGGTGTTACTAACTTAACTGCACAGTTTTATCACTGTAACATTTACTAGACTACTAGATCATTACTGTAAACTTTACTAGATGAATACAACACTGTAACCATCTTTACTATGCACAACCTTCATCATTGTAACCATCTTTACTACACACAACCTTCACCACTGTAACCATCTTTACTACACACAACCTTCACCACTGTAACCATCTTTACTACACACAACCTTCACCACTGTAACCATCTTTACTACACACAACCTTCACCACTGTAACCATCTTTACTACACACAACCTTCATCACTGTAACCATCTTTACTACACACAACCTTCATCACTGTAACCATCTTTACTACACACAACCTTCATCACTGTAACCATCATTACTACACACAACCTTCATCACTGTAACCATCTTTACTACACACACCCGGCATCACTGTAACCATCCTAAATGTAAAGTTTTCATTACTGTAACCTTATTAGGCACAAACATCATCACTGTAACCATCTTTACTACACACAACCGGCATCACTGTAACCATCTTTACTACACACAACCGGCATCACTGTAACCATCTTTACTACACACAACCAGCATCACTGTAACCATCTTTTCTACACACAACCAGCATCAATGTAATCATCTTTACTACACACAACCAGCATCACTGTAACCATCTTTACTACACACAACCAGCATCAATGTAATC
Organism: Procambarus virginalis; assembly: GCA_020271785.1. Taxonomy (NCBI): domain Eukaryota; kingdom Metazoa; phylum Arthropoda; class Malacostraca; order Decapoda; family Cambaridae; genus Procambarus; species Procambarus virginalis. The sequence continues at coordinate 19,318 of WNGS01164857.1, read as the reverse complement.
ATCTTTACTACACACACCTGGCATCACTGTAACCATCCTAAATGTACAGTTTTCATTACTGTATCCTTATTAGGCACAAACATCATCACTGTAACTATCTTTACTACGAACAACCAGCATCATTGTAACCATATTTACTGTACAGTTTTTATTAATGTTACCTTTATTAGGCACAAACATCATTAATTTAACCATGTTTACTGTACAGGTTTTCATTATTGTAACCTTTATTAGGCACAAACATCATCACTGTAACCATCTTTACTACACAAGAACGTAACCATTTCTTGACCAAAACAATAATTTTAGGACAAATTGTTAAATTGTTACACATTTAATTTTCAGCTTCAAAAATCAAGGAATAAGGAAACAACAGTTAAATAACTCAGATAAAATATTATATTTTACCCAAGGAATAACTTCAATAATTTTTAAGATAAAAATTTATTTTGTTGAATTTCAATATTTTGGCTTTTAGTTCCTTTTTCCGTTTTCGTTCTTTATTATGTTCCTGCTGATGCTTTTTATCTTTTTCTTGTCCATGCTGCTTATCTTTTTCTTGTCCCTGCATCACGTCTGCCTGCCGTTGTTCTTCGTGGTTCTGCCGGTGTTCTTTCTTCCGTGGGTTCTTCTCCACCTTCTGAAGTTTGGTCTTCATGCGTGCGAGCTTCTCTGCGAGAGCACTGGGCACTGACCCCACCACTCCCTGCCTGGCTCGCTTGATTCGTGGGTCATGTGACCCCGGGGGAACAACCTCTGCATACCTGCGTTTCACAGATGACCCTGGCTCATATCCTCCATCATGACCTATGAGCCAAGGCGGGACCCCTTCTCCATAACCTTCAGGCAAGTCAGGGTTCCTGCCAGACTCATCCATCCTTGACTGAGGTCTAAGTAAAGAGTCTCAAACTGCCTGAGGCTCAGGTAAATATCCCAGATAGTGAATATTTAGTAAAGGTGATAGTGTTTCTAGCCAAAGGTAAGGGAATTATCAGGAGAAAGCGCTAAGGCATTGCGACTATACGTCACTTGCAAAGGATAAGGGGAATAAGTAACTAGGATATGATAGAGGAAAGGAATGGTGCACAACCACTTCGACGGTACTATTCTTGTTTCAGTGAGTGGAGGTGGTACAATGTTTAAATAGTAACCCAATCCTCATGTTTGTCATGGAGACGATGATTAAAGTACTCATGACAAAGCTGCGAGTGAAATACTGAAGATAAAAATGCCAAGAAGTAGTCAAGAAAAAGATTTATTGTGAGAAAGTGTCAAGATGATAGTCACTGAGCAGTGATGATATATGCACTGCTGGACATGGTTCCTAGGTTATCTTGAGATGATTTTGGGGCTTTGGGGCCCTGTCCTCGACCAGGCCTCCACCCCCAGGAAGCAGCCCGTGACAACTGACTAACACCCAGGTACCTATTTTACTGCTAGGTAACAGGGGCATAGGGTGAAAGACACTCTGTGCATTGTTTCTCGCCGGCGCCTGGGATCGAACCCAGGACCACAGGATCACAAGTCCCGCGTGCTGTCCGCTCGGCCGACCGGCTCCCATGGTGTTGTCAAGAGTTAGACGGTGGCAGCTTAATAGTGAATATGGCAATACTGTAGATGTTGGCACTGCTGGCAATGGTGTTGTCAGAAGTTAGACGCTGGCAGCTTGTAATGGGCGTGTAATAGTCATGGTGACGATGTTGGGAGTGTAATAATCATGGTGATGATGTTGGGAGTGTAAGTCATGGTGACGATGTTGGGAGTGTAATAGATATGGTGATGATGATGGGAGTGTAATAGTCATGGTGACGATGTTGGGAGTGTAATAGTCATGGTGACGATGTTGGGAGTGTAATAGATATGGTGATGATGATGGGAGTGTAATAGTCATGTTGACGATGTTGGGAGTGTAGTAGTCTTGGTGACGATGTTGGGAGTGTAATAGTCATGGTGACGATGTTGGGAGTGTAATAGTCATGGTGATGATGTTGGGAGTGTAATAGTCATGGTGATGATGTTGGGAGTGTAATAGTCATGGTGATGATGTTGGGAGTGTAATAGTCATGGTGATGAAGTTGGGAGTGTAATAGTCATGGTGACGATGTTGGGAGTGTAATAGTCATGGTGATGATGTTGGGAGAGTAATAGTTATGGTGACGATGTTGGGAGTGTAATAGTCATGGTGATGATGTTGGGAGTGTAATAGTCATGGTGATGATGTTGGAAGTGTAATAGTCATGGTGATGATGTTGGGAGTGTAATAGTCATGGTGACGATGTTGGGAGTGTAATAGTCATGGTGATGATGTTGGGAGTGTAATAGTCATGGTGATGATGTTGGGAGAGTAATAGTCATGGTGACGATGTTGGGAGTGTAATAGTCATGGTGATGATGTTGGGAGTGTAATAGTCATGGTGATGATGTTGGGAGAGTAATAGTTATGGTGACGATGTTGGGAGTGTAATAGTCATGGTGATGATGTTGGGAGTGTAATAGTCATGGTGATGATGTTGGGAGTGTAATAGTCATGGTGACGATGTTGGGAGAGTAATAGTCATGGTGATGATGTTGGGAGTGTAATAGTCATGGTGACGATGTTGGGAGAGTAATAGTCATGGTGATGATGTTGGGAGTGTAATAGTTATGGTGATGATGTTGGGAGTGTAATAGTCATGGTGACGATGTTGGGAGTGTAATAGTTATGGTGATGATGTTGGGAGTGTAATAGTCATGGTGACGATGTTGGGAGTGTAATAGTCATGGTGACGATGTTGGGAGTGTAATAGTCATGGTGACGATGTTGGGAGTGTAATAGTCATGGTGATGATGTTGGGAGAGTAATAGTCATGGTGACGATGTTGGGAGTGTAATAGTCATGGTGACGATGTTGGGAGTGTAATAGTCATGGTGACGATGTTGGGAGTGTAATAGTCATGGTGAGTGTAGTTTTCATTGCTGTAACTTTTACTACGCACAACCTCTATCGGTGTTACTAACTTAACTGCACAGTTTTATCACTGTAACATTTACTAGACTACTAGATCATTACTGTAAACTTTACTAGATGAATACAACACTGTAACCATCTTTACTATGCACAACCTTCATCATTGTAACCATCTTTACTACACACAACCTTCACCACTGTAACCATCTTTACTACACACAACCTTCACCACTGTAACCATCTTTACTACACACAACCTTCACCACTGTAACCATCTTTACTACACACAACCTTCACCACTGTAACCATCTTTACTACACACAACCTTCATCACTGTAACCATCTTTACTACACACAACCTTCATCACTGTAACCATCTTTACTACACACAACCTTCATCACTGTAACCATCATTACTACACACAACCTTCATCACTGTAACCATCTTTACTACACACACCCGGCATCACTGTAACCATCCTAAATGTAAAGTTTTCATTACTGTAACCTTATTAGGCACAAACATCATCACTGTAACCATCTTTACTACACACAACCGGCATCACTGTAACCATCTTTACTACACACAACCGGCATCACTGTAACCATCTTTACTACACACAACCAGCATCACTGTAACCATCTTTTCTACACACAACCAGCATCAATGTAATCATCTTTACTACACACAACCAGCATCACTGTAACCATCTTTACTACACACAACCAGCATCAATGTAATCATCTTTACTACACACACCCGGCATCACTGTAACCATCCTAAATGTACAGTTTTCATTACTGTATCCTTATTAGGCACAAACATCATCACTGTAACTATCTTTACTACGAACAACCAGCATCATTGTAACCATATTTACTGTACAGTTTTTATTAATGTTACCTTTATTAGGCACAAACATCATTAATTTAACCATGTTTACTGTACAGGTTTTCATTATTGTAACCTTTATTAGGCACAAACATCATCACTGTAACCATCTTTACTACACAAGAACGTAACCATTTCTTGACCAAAACAATAATTTTAGGACAAATTGTTAAATTGTTACACATTTAATTTTCAGCTTCAAAAATCAAGGAATAAGGAAACAACAGTTAAATAACTCAGATAAAATATTATATTTTACCCAAGGAATAACTTCAATAATTTTTAAGATAAAAATTTATTTTGTTGAATTTCAATATTTTGGCTTTTAGTTCCTTTTTCCGTTTTCGTTCTTTATTATGTTCCTGCTGATGCTTTTTATCTTTTTCTTGTCCATGCTGCTTATCTTTTTCTTGTCCCTGCATCACGTCTGCCTGCCGTTGTTCTTCGTGGTTCTGCCGGTGTTCTTTCTTCCGTGGGTTCTTCTCCACCTTCTGAAGTTTGGTCTTCATGCGTGCGAGCTTCTCTGCGAGAGCACTGGGCACTGACCCCACCACTCCCTGCCTGGCTCGCTTGATTCGTGGGTCATGTGACCCCGGGGGAACAACCTCTGCATACCTGCGTTTCACAGATGATCCTGGCTCATATCCTCCATCATGACCTATGAGCCAAGGCGGGACCCCTTCTCCATAACCTTCAGGCAAGTCAGGGTTCCTGCCAGACTCATCCATCCTTGACTGAGGTCTAAGTAAAGAGTCTCAAACTGCCTGAGGCTCAGGTAAATATCCCAGATGATGAATATTTAGTCAAGGTGATAGAGTTTCTAGCCTAAGGTAAGGGAATTATCAGGAGAAAGCGCTAAGGCATTGCGACTATACGTCACTTGCAAAGGATAAGGGGAATAAGTAACTAGGATATGATAGAGGAAAGGAATGGTGCACAACCACTTCGACGGTACTATTCTTGTTTCAGTGAGTGGAGGTGGTACAATGTTTAAATAGTAACCCAATCCTCATGTTTGTCATGGAGACGATGATTAAAGTACTCATGACGAAGCTGCGAGTGAAATACTGAAGATAAAAATGCCAAGAAGTAGTCAAGAAAAAGTTTTATTGTGAGAAAGTGTCAAGATGATAGTCTCTGAGCAGTGATGATATGGGCACTGCTGGACATGGTTCCTAGGTTATCTTGAGACGATTTTGGGGCGTTGGGGCCCTGTCCTCGACCAGGTCTCCACCCCCAGGAAGCAGCCCGTGACAGCTGACTAACACCCAGGTACCTATTTTACTGCTAGGTAACAGGGGCATAGGGTGAAAGACACTCTGCGCATTGTTTCTCGCCGGCGTCTGGGATCGAACCCAGGACCACAGGATCACAAGTCCCGCGTGCTGTCCGCTCGGCCGACCGGCTCCCATGGTGTTGTCAAGAGGTAGACGGTGGCAGCTTTATAGTGAATATAGCAATACTGGAGATGTTGGCACTGCTGGCAATGGTGTTGTCAAGAGTTAGACGGTGGCAGCTTAGTAGTGAATATGGCAGTACTGGAAATGTTGGCACTGCTGGCAATGGTGTTGTCAAGAGTTAGACGGTGGCAGCTTAGTAGTGAATATGGCAGTACTGGAAATGTTGGCACTGCTGGCAATGGTGTTGTCAAGAGTTAGACGCTGGCCGCTTAGTAGTGAATATGGCAATACTGGAGATGTTGGCACTGCTGGCAATAGTGTTGTCAAGAGTTAGATGCTGGCAGCTTGGTAGTGAATATGGCAATACTGGAGCAATGGAGCAGCCACGAAAACGACGTTTTGACTGCAGTAGTCACCATAACAATGTTGGGAGTGTAATGGTCATGATGATGTTGGGAGTGTAATAGTCATGGTGACGATGTTGGGAGTGTAATAGTCATGGTGATGTTCGGAGTACTTACCCAGTTGTACCTACCTAGTTGTGCTTACGAGGGTTGAGCTTTGGCTCTTTGGTCCCGCCTTTCAACCGTCAATCTACTGGTGTACAGATTCCTGAGCTTTTCGCGCTCTAACGTATCTACATTGGAAACAGTTTATGGAGTCAGCCTCCACCACATCACTACATTCCATCTGTTAACTACTCTGACACTGAGAAGTTGTTTCTAATGTCTCTGTGGCTCACATTGTTACTCAGTTATCACCTGTGTTCCCTTGTGCGTGTACCTCCTGTGTTAAATAGTCCATCCTTGTCTACCCTGTCAATTCCCCTGAGAATTTTATATGTGGTGATCATGTCTCCCCGAGCTCTGCTGTCTTCCAGCGACGTGAGGTGCAGTTCACGCAACTTTTCCTCATAACTCAAGCCTCTTAGTTCTGCTTTTAAGCTCTTAGTTCTGCTTTTAAGCTCTTTTCAAGCTCTTAGTTCCATGCAAGCTGATGGATTATACTAATCACTAGCAAGGATAAAGTCGCCACTTTATGTCCACTTTAGCGTCCTGTCACAGCACTTGTATCCTGACAACACTGTCACAACACTTGTATCCTGACAACACTGTCACAGCACTTGTATCCTGACAACACTGTCACAACACTTGTATCCTGACAACACTGTCACAACACTTGTATCCTGACAACACTGTCACAACACTCGCATGCTGGTCAGGTCGTTGACTTTATGTTGCTGGTGTTCGCTGCCACTGACCCCGGGTGCCACTGCCCACCCGGGAGCACCTCAGTCTACCACAGGCTAGAGTTCCTTCCTTCATCTCGGCCTTGCACCCGTGGCGAGTGAGGTGAGCTTGGCCTCACCTCACTCGCCACACTCACTTGGCTTCCACTCCGCAACCAACACAGAAACATGAGATCCTCGGCCGAGCTCGCCCGACATGAACACTCTGCTCGTTGGTTGATATACTCGCTCACATGATATATCCACTCAGCTGCGCCCCGTACACACAGCCCACAAGGTCGCCAGCTGGGTTACCTTATACTCACGATCCAGCAAAACTAATTCAGTGGTCTTATTAACTGCTTCTAGCCCAGAATTCTCTGACAGGATGTGTGCTGTGCAACAATCAGTCGCTCTACTAACTGCTCAAGAGATGAAGAAGATAATATAAACACGTTGCTAAAATAAAATGTGAATTTACTGAGCAAAGGCTACACGGGATCACAGGTGATCAAATCTACTACACAGGTGGATGGCGGCAACACTCCAGTAAGTCACTCTGGCATTCCTTCTGAAGATGTATTAATATACGAAAGTACTTAAGGAAATTCCTGTTTCAACTCTTCCCTCTTAATTTTCTAGACCTAGAAAAAACTTTCGAGTTAGCCAATGCTCCAGTTACTCTATGCTGCTACCGTTACGCGGTAATTGGCTCCACAAATCTACAACCTTGTTACCGAACCAGTATTTACCCAAGTCTTTCCTAAATCCCAACTTATCCAATTTATAAGTGGTGCTGATTTAGATTGGTGAAGATTAACTTCTCCTCATAATTACCTCATCTTGACGTAAGTTCATATATCAATTTTCGAGGTAAAAAAGAGCAAATTTATTGTGACTGCCATCAGCTGATCCACGCACACTCGTCGCGACTGTCACCTGGATCTAGTTATCTCCTCTAGCTGGCACATAAATACATTTGGTTCACTCTTCTCTACAACACTGAGTGGATAAAGTCCTTCCACAATAATCACTAATAGTTCATACATGAAATAAACACACATATATTGCCATTGCTTCATATATGTTAATACTGGCGATCTCCTAACAATATATTAACAATAATAATGATGAACTAACTTCACCTAACTCAAGGTAAATGGGCAAGGTAAGATTTCTACTGTGACTCTCTCTCTCTCTCTGTTACAGATAGTAGTAGACTCCTCCTGGTGATGCCAGTCGGGGTCCCGTGCTCGTGGCTCTGCTCCTCGATGACAGGGTGTCCGGCTCGAGTAGGTCCCACGGGGACTCGTAGCTAGCACGTCATCTGGCACGTAGAAGCGACCACTTCCCAGTGGTCTACTTCAGTGTCCGTACACTGCACTGTGGATTAGCCTCTCGTCCCGTCAGCCTCTCTCAGTTATACCAGTGCGTGACCAGTAGGAACCTGGTCGCGGCTCCTCCCAGAGCCCGCACACGTGGTCGTAGAATTTGTCGGCCTCTAGCTCCTGGCGCCCACCTCAGCTCTGCCTTCTTACACTCCCCTGTAGTTGACAAGCCTTTCTCAACTTCTGTGGTAATAACTGTTGAAGATAATTGCCCATTGGTGGGGCTCCTGGGGTCACAGAGGAGGGGTTCCTAGGGTCAGAGTGGAGGGCCACCTGGGGTAACAGTGGAGGGGCACCTGGGGTCACAGTGGAGGGGCTTCTGGGGTCACAGTGGAGGGGCACCTGGGGTCACAGTGGAGGGGCACCTGGGGTCACAGTGGAGGGGCACCTGGGGTCACAGTGGAGGGGCTTCTGGGGTCACAGTGGAGGGGCACCTGGGGTCACAGTGGAGGGGCACCTGGGGTCACAGTGGAGGGGCACCTGGGGTCACGGTGGAGGGGCTTCTGGGGTCACAGTGGAGGGGCACCTGGGGTCACAGTGGAGAGGCACCTGGGGTCACAGTGGAGGGCCACCTTGGGTCACAGTGGAGGGGCACCTGGGGTCACGGTGGAGGGGCTTCTGGGGTCACAGTGGAGGGGCACCTGGGGTCACAGTGGAGGGGCACCTTGGGTCACAGTGGAGGGGCACCTGGGGTCACAGTGGAGGGGCACCTGGGGTCACAGTGGAGGGGCACCTTGGGTCACAGTGGAGGGGCACCTGGGGTCACAGTGGAGGGCCACCTTGGGTCACAGTGGAGGGGCACCTGGGGTCACAGTGGAGGGTGCACCTTAGGTCGCAGTGGAGGGGCACCTGAGGTCACAGTAGAGAGGCACCTGGGGTCACAGTCGAGGGTGCACCTGGGGTCACAGTCGAGGGTGCACCTGGGGTCACAGTCGAGGGTGCACCTGGGGTCACAGTGGAGGGTGCACCTGGGATCACAGTCGAGGGTGCACCTGGGGTCACAGTCGAGGGGCACCTGGGGTCACAGTCGAGGGGCACCTGGGATCACAGTCGAGGGTGCACCTGGGGTCACAGTCGAGGGGCACCTGGGGTCACAGTCGAGGGGCACCTGGGATCACAATCGAGGGTGCACCTGGGGTCACAGTCGAGGGGCACCTGGGGTCACAGTCGAGGGGCACCTGGGGTCACAGTGGAGGGGCACCTGGGGTCACAGTGGAGGGTGCACCTGGGGTCACAGTGGAGGGGCACCTGGGGTCACAGTGGAGGGTGCACCTGGGGTCACAGTCGAGGGTGCACCTGGGGTCACAGTCGAGGGGCACCTGGGGTCACAGTCGAGGGTGCACCTGGGGTCACAGTCGAGGGACACCTGGGGTCACAGTCGAGGGACACCTGGGGTCACATTGGAGGGTGCACCTGGGGTCACAGTGGAGGGGCACCTGGGGTCACAGTGGAGGGGCACCTGGGGTCACAGTGGAGGGGCACCTGGGGTCACAGTGGATGGTGCACCTGGGGTCACAGTGGAGGGGCACCTGAGGTCACAGTGGAGGGGCACCTGAGGTCACAGTGGAGGGGCACTTGGGGTCACAGTGGAGGGTGCACCTGGGGTCACAGTGGAGGGGCACCTGGGGTCACAGTGGAGGGGCACCTGGGGTCACAGTGGAGGGGCACCTGGGGTCACAGTGGAAGGGCACCTGAGGTCACAGTGGAGGGGCACTTGGGGTCACAGTGGAGGGTGCACCTGGGGTCACAGTGGAGGGGCACCTGGGGTCACAGTGGAGGGGCACCTGGGGTCACAGTGGAAGGGCACCTGGGGTCACAGTGGAAGGGCACCTGAGGTCACAGTGGAGGGGCACTTGGGGTCACAGTGGAGGGTGCACCTGGGGTCACAGTGGAGGGTGCACCTGGGGTCACAGTAGAGGGGCACTTGGGGTCACAGTTGAGGGGCACCTGGGGTCACAGTGGAGGGGCACCTGGGGTCACATTGTAGGGTGCACCTGGGGTCACAGTGGAGGGGCATCTGGGGTCACAGTGGAGGGGCACCTGGGGTCACAGTGGAGGGTGCACCTGGGGTCACAGTGGAGGGGCACCTGGGGTCACAGTGGAGGGGCACCTGGGGTCACAGTGGAGGGGCATCTGGGTTCACTGTAGAGGGGCACCTGGGGTCACAGTGGAGGGGCACCTGGGGTCACTGTAGAGGGGCACCTGGGGTCACTGTAGAGGGGCACCTGGGGTCACTGTGGAGGGGGCACCTGGGGTCACTGTGAAGGAGCACCTGGGGTCACAGTGGAGGGCCACCTGGGGTCACAGTGGAGATGCAGCTGGGGTCACAGTGGAGGGGCACCTGGGGTCATGAAGTCTGGGGTCACTGTTTACGGTGATTGGAAGCTGGTGTATCAGGGCCTCAGATGGGCCTTTCGTCTTTTTGAGTCACATGAATATTGACCTATCAGATACGTTCCTTCATCCGGCTCCTTCATCCGGCTCCTTCATCCGGCTCCTTCATCCAGCTACTTCATCCGGCTCCTTTATCCGGCTCCTTCATCCGGCTCCTTCATCCAGCTCCTTCATCCAGCTTCTTCATCCGGCTCTTTATCCGGCTCCTTCATCCGGCTCCTTCATCCGGCTGCTTCATCCGGCTCCTTCATCCGGCTCCTTCATCCGGCTCCTTCATCCGGCTCCTTCATCCGGCTCCTTCATCCGGCTCCTTCATCCGGCTCCTTCATCCTGCTCCTTCATCCGGCTCCTTCATCCGGCTCCTTCATCCGGCTCCTTCATCCGGCTCCTTCATCCGGCTCCTTCATCCGGCTCCTTCATCCGGCTCCTTCATCCGGCTCCTTCATCCGGCTCCTTCATCCGGCTCCTTCATCCGGCTCCTTCATCCGGCTCCTTCATCCGGCTCCTTCATCCGGCTCCTTCATCCGGCTCCTTCATCCGGCTCCTTCATCCGCTCCTTCATCCGGCTCTGGCCTCGGGTTGTGCAAATGATATCAACGACAATATAATGTAAGAGGAATAGGCAAGATGTTCTCCTACCTCGACCCCTGAAGAGAAGCAAGTTGCATGGATATAGCGTCTGACGACTGACGCAAACAACAGGTGCAACTGACGCAAACAACAGGTGCAACTGACGCAAACAACAGGTGACACTGACGCAAACAACAGGTGCAACTGACGCAAACAACAGGTGCAACTGACGCAAACAACAGGTGCAACTGACGCAAACAACAGGTGCAACTGACGCAAACAACAGGTGCAACTGACGCAAACAACAGGTGCAACTGACGCAAACAACAGGTGCAACTGACGCAAACAACAGGTGCAACTGACGCAAACAATAGGTTCAACTGACGCAAACAACAGGTGCAACTGACGCAAACAACAGGTGCAACTGACGCAAACAACAGGTGACACTGACGCAAACAACAGGTGCAACTGACGCAAACAACAGGTGCAACTGACGCAAACAACAGGTGCAACTGACGCAAACAACAGGTGCAACTGACGCAAACAATAGGTTCAACTGACGCAAACAATAGGTTCAACTGACGCAAACAACGGATGCAAACAGAGGCAACCGGTGTGAGCAGTTTGCATTACTCATCACCACAGTGACTCAGATCAGTCATCACCGGAGTATCATCCTGGCGCCCCTTGTTGACACACTCAGGACGACCTTGTTGACACACTCATGACGACTTTGCTGACACACTTACGCCGACCTTGCCGACACTCATGACGACCTTGCTGACACACTCAAGACGACCTTGTTGACACTCAGGACGACCTTGTTGACACTCTAGACGACCTGGTTGGCCTACGACGACCATTGACACCTTCACAATGACCTTCCTGAAACACTTAGTTCTTCCTAACACAATTTCGATGACACTGACACACTGGCGGTGATGACTGTGATGAACATAGGCACGAGGGCCGACCTGGCCTCAGTCCTTGGCCAGGCCTCTCAGCCTGGCCCAGGTTTCTCGACCTCTCTCTCTATAGAGAGAGAGTCACTTGCCTCTCTCTATAGGAGAGAGGCAAGTGACTTGCTCGACCGCTCTCTATAGAGAGAGAGGTCGAGCTAGTCACTGGTTAAGCTCACCTTCCCCCTGTTTTTATTATATATTTTTTCAATTATTTACATACCAAAGCTTGCTTGATAAATACAATAACAAAAATGACAGGACAACTAACCAACAGCCAAAACACAATCACTAACCCAAAATCAACATAAATACATAAGTGCACTGCAACAAACACAAAAAGAAAATGTACATATCACTTTGAATCGGACACAAAATCATCATAAGATACATAGTGGGATAATCCTCCCGTGGATACCGCCTCCATTCCTGCCAGACGACCGGAAAACCGAGGGCAAAGGAGCGATGCATGCGCAACGGAGGATCCGGTTGCACAGGATACTCCAATATAGAAATCCGCCGGACAAAGCCCGACAGAAGAGGCCGGTGGTCAGGAGGCGATTGCACTTTGGCCGACTGCACAGGCGATAGTACCACAGGGAGCGTCAGCACAGCCGACTGCAGGACAGGTGGTAGGGGCACAGAACCTACCCTGCAAACGTCCTTCTTCAGTACAACGACCAGGTCACCGGACACACCACCAGCCACGTCAGGGGGCACAATCCTCCACGCCGGGAACCAGAACACGTGGCCGCAGGCAAGGAAACAGAAGCAGGAACCAAGGCTCCCCACACCAGCAGGCTCCACCGCAACATGCACATCTGCCACTACCACCACCAGGCACTCCAGGCAGGTCCTCATCGGCTAAAGACAGAACTACTATACTCACCAACATCTATCCAGTCGGGGGACCCCAGGGGCAGGATCAGCCATAGAACGCCTCAAACGCTTCGGGTCCGGCCGCAGGTCATCGGAACTTTCCATCTCAACGATAGCAGACTCCCCAGTCTCGCAGGGAAGCTGCACTCTTGCATGCAATCCACGGCCACGTAAAACCTCAGCGGCAGCGACCACAGGGGAGCCTCGGCCCATACACAGCAGGGAGCCGAGGACCCCTACACTCCACCAGCACGGCAGGCAGATTCTGAAGCCACAGAAACGGCGTCCACAACAGCTGCAGAACGGGGAGGCAGAAGAAGTGCACCACCAGACGGCCAAACCACAAGGGGGACCATCCACAATACTCGCAGGAGGGAAAGACGAGGGCACTACCGCACCGGCCAACAGATACAACACCATGTCATCTGCACACTGCACAGGCAGGCCTCCACAGTGACAGCACCATCGCTCCTCAGCGGGAGGAAATTTTCATGAAATAGATTCACTGGGTCCTCATGATCCGCAGTGCAACCCGCAGCCTGATGCCCAGCCAACCCACACAGGAAACACGTCCGAGGTTGCATAGCGTAGAACACAGTTAGATAAAATCCCATCAAGTGAACAGAAGACGGGATGTCAGCTTTTAGATGCATAGTGACGGTCTGATTGCAGTTTGGGACACCCTTCAGCCGACCGGAGGAGATAACATTGATCCGGACGGCCAACACCTGTTCATACTGCCCAAATTAGCGGCGCAGCAACGCTTCTGGCAACTCAAAGAGCGCACCCTGGACTGCAACGTACTTGGTGGTGCCGCTGCAATCACAAACAGCCACTGAACCATCTACCACTGGTTCTACTATCTATCTACTTCAAGCCATTGTTTAGGCAACAGTGGACCATCCATCATACCACCTCACAAAATCACTGTAGAATGCAGGGAGCCGAACAGCAGCGCTCCAGCGACAGCAGACACGTCCACACCTAACATGTCAAACAATGTCACATCCACTGTCAGGAAGTTCACAATCTTGGCAAACTCCAAACCAATTGTCAACGCCCGGAGCACAGGAGGTAAAGGAGCTTCCATCATGCAAGGAACACCTGGGTATAGTCCCCCACAAGCGGCTCCGGCTAAACGACCAGACATCACTCCAAGCCGGCAACAACTCCGGTCAGTACCACTGGTAGGGAGAAACTTTTTTTTTTTATTTTGATGTTTACATGCAAGCATGCTTATAAATACAATAAAACAAACCAAAAACCACAGACAGAACAAAGAAAGCATACACGTGCAAAAAACATAAAAGGACATATGTACATAAACACAAGAAAAAAAACGCCGTCCGGATGGGCCGACCACAAAACAACAAAATTTACAAAAACAATGTCAACAATAAGTACAAAAACAAATTTCAAATAATAAAGACAAACACAGCGGAATACAACACAGAAGTGACACTAAAACAGTAAAAAACAGAACAAGGCTACCAGCACTGTAAACACACACGGAGAGGCACCAACACGAACAAAAAACAATAATAAGAACCATAACAATAATAACAATAATAATAAGACAGGAAAATAAAATTACAACAAAACATACACGCCAAAAGCCTGAAGGGCACTCAGCACTTCACAAACAAGCGCACAAACAACATCATTAAACCAAAAGAAACCACAAAACATAATAAAGGAACATACCATCCACAACCAGACACACACACACAGGAACTGGACACACACGCACACTGCACACACCGCACACAAAGAAACCCACAACCACAAACCGGAGCACGCAGGGACCGGGAAACAAACCCTCCCCACCCACTCATACACCCGACCCACACCACACAACCATGCACACTAATGGCAATAACCCACAACCCACAATACATAAAGGAAGCATGGGTCAAGCAAAAAACCAACTCCTCGGGAGAAAGATACTTAACAGGGATACATTCTTTTATAGCCCTCCCAAATCAGTTACTCCTTTTCGGTGGGGCGACGACCCCCCAGCTGCCGCGGACCCGGCATAAACTCTGGAATCTCCAGATCAGGCGGATACTGGTACCTCCGAAGGTCAAAGGCAGTCGCATAACGAGGCTGGGGATCACAAGCCACGCCCTCCGACGTAGCAGACGACACCGATGAAGCATACGAGGGCTGCCGAGACGGCCGCGTCGCCGGACGCACGGGAGCAGGGGACAAACGACGAGAAGGCAATGCCTCCACCGAGACCGCAGGAGACACTGAAGAGACGGCCGCAGAAGGAAGAGGCGGTGAAACCGTAGTCGAGGAACCGGGGACCGAGGCAAGAGGCACAGAATCTCCAGAGCGAGCAGTCTTTTTCAACAGCAGCACAAGGCCACCCCGCTCACCACGGACCTCAGCAGGGGGCACCACCCCCACGAAGAACCGGAGCCATCCGAGCAGGCGATGCACCCGAAGCAGGAACCGCAGCCACTAGATCGGAAGTGGAGGCCGAAAGACCGTCACAGGCATCCTCTGGCAAATGCACCTCCACCGCCACCGTAGTACGCAATGCAGCCGTAGCCACCCCGCTGTCGCCTGCAGACTCACAAGCGTCGAATTCGCCAACGTCCGCCCATGCAGACGACGAACGCCGGGAACGCTTAGGCACGGGCCGCACATCATCAGACCCGGAGGCCGACTCAGACACACGCTCAATACAAGCCGGGCGAACCGACGCACGCCGCAGTACTGCAGCATCCTCAACCACATGGGGCACCAGGCCAGACACATGGGGAAGCGCCGGAACCGCCCCAGCACCCAGCACAGCCGGAACAGACGTCGAGGGTGCAGGGACAGGGACAGGGTCAGATGCAGCAGAGGAAGACGGGGGATTCGAGCAGAGTGTCGGCCGAAGAATCCCAGAGACACTAGGCGGAGCAGGATGATCACCAGGCGATGACACAACCTCCGGAGGAGAAGCCACCACCACAGGGGGCGCATCAGGCGACACAGGGGGCATATCCGCGGCCGGAGAGTCGTCCATAGCCACAGAAACCTCCTCCACAGGAAGCGGTGGAAAATCCTCCTCACTGAAGAGGTTCACAGGCGCAGAACAGTCAGCAGCCTGATGGCCCAACAGGCCACAACGATAACACGTCCGAGGCTGGCGGGCGTAAAACACACGAACTGTGTACCCCATCAGACGCACAGAGGACGGAATATCCTCCCGGAGCCTCATGCCCAGGGTGCGAATGTTCGTCCTCACACCCTTAAGTGGGCTCGAAGATACCACGATCACCCGCACACTAACGACGGCGCCAAAACGGCCGAAGTACCGCCGGAGCAGACCCTCCGGAAATTCCAATGGAGCCCCATGCACGCTGACGTAGGTGAGGGCACCACTCCGATCAGAGATTGAAACAGTGCCCGCACCATCCGGCAGAGGGAATGTCCGCCCCTCGTAGCGACGGAGAAATTCGCGGTACGCCAACTCCGCTGAGAACTTAATAATCACTCGACGGGCCGTCACCAGCTCGACGCCGTAAATGTCCATCACAGGAACGTCCAGCTGCTCACACACCCGCGCGATCTCCGGGTACCCAGCCCTGCTGGAAAATTCCAAGCCCACAGACTGAGCCCGCAGTACTGGTGGGAGGGGGACCCCCATCGTGAAGTCCACGTCAGCACAGGCGAGCAAGAGACACACGCCCCCAAACGGCCAAAACTGGCAACAAGCACCAAAACAGTCTGGAGCGAGCAGCGAACACGTCCGCTCGCCACGACAGCTAGTCAGACTCTCCTGGTTAAGTGGGACTTTCGGAATCAGGTAGGGAGAAACTGGAGCTCCCAGACCGACGTCCACACCCTCCAGCGGCGAGGCATGGAATCCACCTTCCCCTGTGGTCGTGTGTCCAACTATTGATACCTCGTTTAACAGTCTGGATGGACTTGGTGGGATCTCATGTATGTATTGTCCACCAACAATGAATAAATAAAAAGAATAATATCTCGCCTTCAATCATCACCTCAATTACACACTCACAAGCGTAGTACACAAACAACCAAACAAAAGAAGTCACGATTCATCTTGATGGATTCATCCACTATTGAGGTGGATTGTGTTCAGTGATGGCCACTATATAGTTAGGTCTTGTCTCCTACTGGTCGTCCACGGCTCCTGTCTCCCAGTTGATGTACACAGTCGTTCATGTGGGTGAGAGGGCGTGTCGTCTCCTGAACCAACATGGCGCCAGATCTCCTCTCCCTCTGGCCTGTCCTCAAGCTCCTCCTGACGTGTGCGTGGGGCGATAATCTCCAGATCTAATGGGGTGAGAATAGCTTGAGCTACCTCATCCCTTTGTGTGTATTTTACCTCAATAAACTTATTTCAAT
Source organism: Procambarus virginalis (assembly GCA_020271785.1). Lineage (NCBI taxonomy): Eukaryota > Metazoa > Arthropoda > Malacostraca > Decapoda > Cambaridae > Procambarus > Procambarus virginalis. The sequence goes on along the minus strand of WNGS01164857.1, from coordinate 2,293 downwards.
TTCACTGGATGATAATCTCTTGCAGGTTCTACAAAATGACCTCCATCAACAACGTCGTCCAGGGCTCAAATGGCTTGCTGGGTCGTTGCCATGGCGCACAGCGAGGCCAGATACGTCATTCTTCCACTCCTACTGTTTCTCTTCTCACTCTCACTACTCGTCGACCTCTTCCTGGGCATTGCAAGTAGAATAACTTCACAAAAATTAAAGTGCAACGAAATGCATCTCCTCTCTCAATCTTGCCATACACACGTGAGGTTTCAGCCAATCACGGCCTCTCACAACCATCCACGTCACGACCCTCTTCCGCCGGTTGGTTAACAGTGATGTCATCCGCATTCTTGACTGCCGCCACTTCTTCTTGACCGCCGCCTTCTTCTTGACTGCCTTCCGTTGTCGCTATTTCCCCCCAAACTCGGAATCAGCCCTCCACGACATTCAGCCCTCCACGACATTCAGCCCTCCACGACATTCAGCCCTCCACGACATTCAGCCCTCCACGACATTCAGCCCTCCACGACATTCAGCCCTCCACAACACTCAACCCACCACCACAAAGCTGATATCTCTTCTTAATAAATCATCAGATCAATAATGATGTGTGATGATTTATGACAATTGAAAACTGTAATTTCGACTGACCAGTGTGACTGGACACTTGACTGATCAGTATGACTGGAGACTTGATTGATCAGTGACTGGAGACTTGACTGATCAGTGACTGGAGACTTGACTGATCAGTGACTGGAGACTTGACTGATCAGTGACTGGAGACTTGACTGATCAGTGACTGGAGACTTGACTGATCAGTGACTGGAGACTTGACTAATCAGTGACTGGAGACTTGACCAATCAGTGACTGGAGGCTTGACTAATCAGTGACTGGAGACTTGACTGTATTAACATTGTGACGATAATCTCTTCCCAGAGATTGAGCCTGCTATCTCTTCAATTCATCACGTTCTCAACAATATGCAAGATACGTTTTGTAGTGGCTTAACGTATATATCAAGACAGCCACACGCACCTCAACTCCCTCCTTCCCCCCACTCCAGCACCTGCTGCACACCTGGTCGACGCGCCGAACGCTTCAACTGCCTAACTAGCGACTTGCGGCCGTCCAGCGTTCTCATTGGCCGCCAACCAACACACCACTCCCGTTCCTCGCCAATCACAATCATCGCCAGTTATTGTTGAAGTCCGTTGCATTTTTGCCAGCCAGAGTATATCTCGTGCTCCTGCTATGAACACCTGAATTTGACCCACCTCGTGTGATCAAATAAGAGGTTCTTAGCTAGCGCATATATTCCCAGCACCATTTTATTTTGTTAACGTAACCAGTTCCCCCCTTTTCACTTTGTTATAATTTTATATATTTTTCTTTTACATTAATTTATATGCCAAGGTATCGTCTTTATTTTTTTGTGTTTTCTAGATTAAAGTATTTTGTTATATTTTGTGTTTTCGTGTTTCTTGCCTTACCACAGATTATCAGACAAGCAGTCACTCTTTTTTTCCTTTTTTTTATTTTAATTTAAGTATATGTGGCCCAACACTGACACCTGCTAGTTGGAAGACTGCCGACCACCATTTCCAACACGTTACCGTCACATATAAATGGGGGTCTGTCCACGGAGCTTCACTCAGGTATTGGTAATTGTGGTAAGCATACTTGGCTTTCATTTCCCTTGCTTCCATTATTTACATTAATCATTTTTTATTTTATATGGTGCTGTGTATATTATGCATTACGGGAATAGCATATGGTGAGAGTGAGACAACTTTGGATTACGTGGTGACTGTAGGCCGCAGTCATACTCTTAATTGGTCGTCTCCCCCTTCCATGTTATTATCCGTGTTTAACATCTTTTGTCCCCAGATATTTCTCCCTTTTTTGACAGATTATCACATAGGTACCCTGGTACTGTGGTCTGTCTCCGGGTCAATAGCACCTAAGTCCTGCAATCCGACTCTAGAAGGAAAAAGAGGGCTTTAGATCCTCTAGCACGAACTATTATTGGCGAATTGGACCTCGCCGATAGTTCTCGTCACCAGTTGACACTCGCACCCCTACTCGTCGGTCAGACTGATGGTATTTACCTAAGGTAGGGAATTGGCGTTCTTTCTTTTGAGCACAAAGTTCGCTAATTCTGTAAATACCATATTCAATTTCAGTGGGTACCTTGGCTTATGTTCTATAGTGACTTGGCAAGGTATGACTACATTTCTTGGACTACCTCATTTATTTTGAAGCCATTAGTGTTTCACTTGTCTTTTAAACTCAGTTTCCATA